>SRMA01027528.1:0-23902 GCA_007224835.1 Danionella cerebrum | reverse complement strand
TTAGCATTGTGTAAAAAAACATGACAATTGTGGTGGTGGCGGAGGAGGAGGAGGGGAAAACTTACCAATTAATACTAAAAAAGTAAAAACTGTTGAAGAAAGTGTCAGGTTTAAGGCAATTTTGCCCTAATTTTACAGTATTTCAATGGTCTTGGCAGCAACTTCCTAGACATGTTTTAGTCTTTTCAGAAATGTTTAATTCAATGTCTGTATTTGATTTTTACTATGCTCCGTCTATCTCCCATCATCTGTCCCCGTGGGGACCCGGGGTAGAATAGGTCCCTAGCACCCTTGTTGTTCGTAAGAGGCGACAAATGGGGCCAATTAACTTCCGTGAGTTGCCGCCTGTTTTTTTTTTTGTCTTTATCTGTTTTAGGGACTCCATTATACACAAAAAGTTGTCAGTGGATTGTAATAACCGACATATATTACCAAGGTTGCCATCCTATGTAAGAGGGATAAAAACAGAAATGTAAACAAACGAAAAGGAAGAGACTGACAAATGAAACACTGGAATAGGGTCAAACTATTTGAAGCAAAATTCCTTCTACACAGGCATTTATGGGCAAACTTACCAGTAATCAAAGGTACGTGACTGTTTTTGTCTTTTAAAGATGTTGGGGCTCTAATATGAATTGGAATTTGTTGACAGACCCAAAACCAAAATTAGCGTTGTGTAAAAAAACATAAGAATTCTGGTGTTGGTGGTGGTGGTGGTGGAGGAGGAGGAGGGGAAAACTTACCAATTAATACTAAAAAAGTAAACACTGTTGAAGAAAGTGACACGTTTAAGGCAATTTTGTCTGAATTTTACAGTATTTCAATGGTCTTGGCAGCAAATTCCTAGACATGTTTTAGTCTTTCAAAGAAATGTTTAATCCAATGTCTTTATTTGATTTTTACTATGCTCCGTCTATCTCCCATCATCTGTCCCCATGGGGACCCGGGGTAGAATAGGTCCCTAGCACCCCCTTGCTGTTCGTAAGAGGCGACAAATGGGGCCAATTAACTGCCGTGAGTTGCGGCTTTTTTTTTTTGTCTTTTTCTGTTTTAGGAACTCCATTATAAACAAAAAGTTGTCATTGGATTGTAATAACCGACATATATTACCAAGGTTGCCATCCTATGTAAGAGGGATAAAAAGAGAAATGTAAACAAACGAAAAGGAAGATACTGACAAATGAAAGACTGGCCGAGAGTAAAACTATTTGAAGCAAAAATCCTTCTACACAGGTATTTATGGGCAAACTTACCAGTAATCAAAGGTACGTGACTGTTTTGTCTTTAAAAGATGTTGGGACTCTACTATGAATTGGAATTTGTTGACAGACCAATTACCAAAATTAGCATTGTGTAAAAAAACATGACAATTGTGGTGGTGGCTGAGGAGGAGGAGGAGGGGAAAACTTACCAATTAATACTAAAAAAGTAAAAACTGTTGAAGAAAGTGACACACGCTTAAGGCAATTTTGCCCGAATTTTACAGTATTTCAATGGTCTTGGCAGCAAATTCCTAGACATGTTTTAGTCTTTCATAGAAATGTTTAATCCAATGTCTGTATTTGATTCTTACTATGCTCCGTCTATCTCCCATCATCTGTCCCCGTGGGGACCCGGGGTAGAATAGGTCCCTAGCACCCCCCTTGCTGTGCGTAAGAGGCGACAAATGGGGCCAATTAACTGCCGTGAGTTGCCGCCTGTTTTTTTTTTGTCTTTATCTGTTTTAGGGACTCCATTATACACAAAAAGTTGTCAGTGGATTGTAATAACCGACATATTTCCAGGTTTGACGTCCTATGTATGACCAAAAAAAGAGAAAGGTAAATAGACGAAATGGAAGATACTGAAAAATGAAAAACATGACGAGAGTCAAACTATTTTAACCAAAATTCCTTCTACACAGGTATTTATGAGAAAACTTACAAGTAATCAAAGGTAAGTGACTGTTTTTGTCTTTAAAAGATTTAGGGACTCTAATATGAAATGGAATTTGTTAACAGACCAATAACCAAAATTATCAAAGTAAAAAAAAAACTGTGGTGAAATGTGGTGGTCGTGGTGGTGGTGGAGGAGGAGGAGGAGGAGGAGGGGAAAATTACAATTTTATACTAAAAAAATTAAAAACTGGCAAAGAAAGTACAACGTTTGAGGCAAATTTGCCCAAAATTTACTGTATTTTACAGTATGTTGACCGACCAATAACCAAAATTATCATTGTATAAAAAAAAAACATGACAATTGTGGTGGTGGTGGTGGTGGTGGAGAAGGAGGAGGAGGAGGGAAAAATTACAATTTAACACTAAAAAATTAAAAACTGGCAAAGAAAGTAAAACGTTTGAGGCAATTTTGCCCAAAATTTACAGTTTTTTAATGGTCTTGGCAGCAAATTCCTTGACATGTTTTAGTCGTTATAGAAATGTTTTATCAAGAGTCTGTTTTTTAGTTTTACTATGCTCCATCTATCTCCCATCATCTGTCCCCGTGGGGACCCGGGGTAGAATAGGTCCCTAGCACCCCCTTGCTGTTCGTAAGAGGCGACAAATGGGGCGAATTAACTGCCGTGAGTTGCGGCGTGTTTTTTTTTTGTCTTCTTTTTTAGGGACTCCATTATACACAAAAAGTTTTCAGTGGATTGTAGTTACCGACATATTACGAGGTTTGACGTCCTATGTATGATCAAAAAAAGAGAAAGGTAAATAGACGAAATGGAAGATACTAAAAAATGAAAAACATGACGAGAGTCAAACTATTTTAAGCAAAATTCCTTCTACACAGGTATTTTATAAGAAAACTTACAAGTAATCAAAGGTAAGTGACTGTTTTTGTCTTTAAAAGATTTAGGGACTCTAATATGAAATGGAATTTGTTAACAGACCAATAACCAAAATTATCATTGTATAAAAAAACTGTGGTGAAATGTGGTGGTCGTGGTGGTGGTGGAGGAGGAGGAGGAGGAGGGGAAAATTACAATTTTATACAAAAAAATTAAAAACTGGCAAAGAAAGTACAACGTTTGAGGCAATTTTGCCCAAAATTTACTGTATTTTACAGTATGTTGACAGACCAATAACCAAAATTATCATTGTATAAAAATAAAAACATGAGAATTGTGGTGGTGGTGGTGGAGGAGGAGGAGGAGGAGGAGGAGGGGAAAATTACAATTTAATATTAAAAATTAAAAACTGGCAAAGAAAGTAAAACGTTTGAGGCAATTTTGCCCAAAATTTACAGTTTTTTAATGGTCTTGGCAGGAAATTCTTTGACATGTTTTAGTCGTTATAGAAATGTTCTATCCAGAGTCTGTTTTTTAATTTTACTATGCTCCATCTATCTCCCATCATCTGTCCCTGTGGGGACCCGGGGTAGAATAGGTCCCTAGCACCCCCTTGCTGTTCGTAAGAGGCGACAAATGGGGCGAATTAACTGCCGTGAGTTGCGGCCTGTTTTTTTTTTTGTCTTCTTCTTTTTTAGGGACTCCATTATACACAAAAAGTTGTCAGTGGATTGTAGTTACCGACATATTACGGGGTTTGACGTCCTATTTATGATCAAAAAAAGAGAAAGGTAAATAGACGAAATGGAAGATACTAAAAAATGAAAAACATGACGAGAGCCAAACTATTTTAACCAAAATTCCTTCTACACAGGTATTTATAAGAAAACTTTCAAGTAATCAAAGGTAAGTGACTGTTTTTGTCTTTAAAAGATTTAAGGACTCTAATATGAAATGGAATTTGTTGACAGACCAATAACCAAAATTATCATTGTATAAAAAAAAACTGTGGTGAATTGTGGTGGTCGTGGTGGTGGTGGAGGAGGAGGAGGAGGGGAAAATTACAGTTTTATACTAAAAAATGAAAAACTGGCAAAGAAAGTACAACGTTTGAGGCAATTTTGCCCAAAATGTACTGTATTTTACAGTATGTTGACCGACCAATAACCAAAATTATCATTGTATAAAAAAAACATGACAATTGTGGTGGTGTTGGTGGTGGTGGTGGTGGAGGAGGAGGAGGAGGAGGAGGAAAAAATTACAATTTAACACTAAAAAATTAAAACTTGGCAAAGAAAGTAAAACGTTTGAGGCAATTTTGCCCAAAATTTACAGTTTTTTAATGGTCTTGGCAGCAAATTCCTTGACATGTTTTAGTCGTTATAGAAATGTTTTATCCAGAGTCTGTTTTTTATTTTTACTATGCTCCATCTATCTCCCATCATCTGTCCCCGTGGGGACCCGGGGTAGAATAGGTCCCTAGCACCCCCTTGCTGTTCGTAAGAGGCGACAAATGGGGCGAATTAACTGCCGTGAGTTGCGGCGTGTTTTTTTTTGTCTTCTTCTTTTTTAGGGACTCCATTATACACAAGAAGTTGTCAGTGGATTGTAGTTACCGACATATTACCAGGTTTGACGTCCTATGTATGACCAAAAAAAGAGAAAGGTAAATAGACGAAATGGAAGATACTAAAAAATGAAAAACATGACGAGAGTCAAACTATTTTAACCAAAATTCCTTCTACACAGGTATTTATAAGAAAACTTTCAAGTAATCAAAGGTAAGTGACTGTTTTTGTCTTTAAAAGATTTAGGGACTCTAATATGAAATGGAATTTGTTGACAGACCAATAACCAAAATTATCATTGTATAAAAAAAACATAAGAATTGTAGTGGTGGTGTTGGAGGAGGAGGAGGAGGAGGAGGAGGGGAAAATTACAATTTAATACTAAAAAATTAAAAACTGGCAAAGAAAGTACAACGTTTGAGGCAATTTTAAAATGTACTGTATTTTACAGTATGTTGACCGACCAATAACCAAAATTATCATTGTATAAAAAAAAACATGACAATTACAGTATTTGAGGCAATAAAATTTACAGTTTTTTAATGGTCTTGGCAGCAAATTCCTTGACATGTTTTAGTCGTTATAGAAATGTTTTATCCAGAGTCTGTTTTTTATTTTTACTATGCTCCATCTATCTCCCATCATCTGTCCCCGTGGGGACCCGGGGTAGAATAGGTCCCTAGCACCCCCTTGCTGTTCGTAAGAGGCGACAAATGGGGTGAATTAACTGCCGTGAGTTGCGGCGTGTTTTTTTTTGTCTTCTTCTTTTTTAGGGACTCCATTATACACAAGAAGTTGTCAGTGGATTGTAGTTACCGACATATTACGAGGTTTGACGTCCTATGTATGATCAAAAAAAGAGAAAGGTAAATAGACGAAATGGAAGATACTAAAAAATGAAAAACATGACGAGAGTCAAACTATTTTAACCAAAATTCCTTCTACACAGGTATTTATAAGAAAACTTTCAAGTAATCAAAGGTAAGTGACTGTTTTTGTCTTTAAAAGATTTAGGGACTCTAATATGAAATGGAATTTGTTGACAGACCAATAACCAAAATTATCATTGTATAAAAAAAACTGTGGTGAATTGTGGTGGTCGTGGTGGTGGTGGAGGAGGAGGAGGAGGAGGAGGGGAAAATTACAGTTTTATACTAAAAAATTAAAAACTGGCAAAGAAAGTACAACGTTTGAGGCAATTTTGCCCAAAATTTACTGTATTTTACAGTATGTTGACCGACCAATAACCAAAATTATCATTGTATAAAAAAAAACATGACAATTGTGGTGGTGGTGGAGGAGGAGGAGGAGGAGGAGGAGGAGGAGGAGGGAAAAATGACAATTTAACACTAAAAAATTAAAAACTGGCAAAGAAAGTAAAACGTTTGAGGCAATTTTGCCCAAAATTTACAGTTTTTTAATGGTCTTGGCAGCAAATTCCTTGACATGTTTTAGTCGTTATAGAAATGTTTTATCCAGAGTCTGTTTTTTAATTTTACTATGCTCCATCTATCTCCCATCATCTGTCCCCGTGGGGACCCGGGGTAGAATAGGTCCCTAGCACCCCCTTGCTGTTCGTAAGAGGCGACAAATGGGGCGAATTAACTGCCGTGAGTTGCGGCGTGTTTTTTTTTGTCTTCTTCTTTTTTAGGGACTCCATTATACACAAAAAGTTGTCAGTGGATTGTAGTTACCGACATATTACGAGGTTTGACGTCCTATGTATGATCAAAAAAAGAGAAAGGTAAATAGACGAAATGGAAGATACTAAAAAATGAAAAACATGACGAGAGTCAAACTATTTTAACCAAAATTCCTTCTACACAGGTATTTATAAGAAAACTTTCAAGTAATCAAAGGTAAGTGACTGTTTTTGTCTTTAAAAGATTTAGGGACTCTAATATGAAATGGAATTTGTTGACAGACCAATAACCAAAATTATCATTGTATAAAAAAACTGTGGTGAATTGTGGTGGTCGTGGTGGTGGTGGAGGAGGAGGAGGAGGAGGAGGGGAAAATTACAATTTTATACTAAAAAATTAAAACTGGCAAAGAAAGTACAACGTTTGAGGCAATTTTGCCCAAAATTTACTGTATTTTACAGTATGTTGACCGACCAATAACCAAAATTATCATTGTATAAAAAAAAACATGAGAATTGTGGTGGTGGTGGTGGAGGAGGAGGAGGAGGAGGGGAAAATTACAATTTAATACTAAAAAATTAAAAACTGGCAAAGAAAGTAAAACGTTTGAGGCAATTTTGCCCAAAATTTACAGTTTTTTAATGGTCTTGGCAGCAAATTCCTTGACATGTTTTAGTCGTTATAGAAATGTTTTATCCAGAGTCTGTTTTTTATTTTACTATGCTCCATCTATCTCCCATCATCTGTCCCCGTGGGGACCCGGGGTAGAATAGGTCCCTAGCACCCCCTTGCTGTTCGTAAGAGGCGACAAATGGGGCGAATTAACTGCCGTGAGTTGCGGCGTGTTTTTTTGTCTTCTTCTTTTTTAGGGACTCCATTATACACAAAAAGTTGTCAGTGGATTGTAGTTACCGACATATTACCAGGTTTGACGTCCTATGTATGACCAAAAAAAGAGAAAGGTAAATAGACGAAATGGAAGATACTGAAAAATGAAAAACATGACGAGAGTCAAACTATTTTAACCAAAATTCCTTCTACACAGGTATTTATAAGAAAACTTACAAGTAATCAAAGGTAAGTGACTGTTTTTGTCTTTAAAAGATTTAGGGACTCTAATATGAAATGGAATTTGTTGACAGACCAATAACCAAAATTATCATTGTATAAAAAAAACTGTGGTGAATTGTGGTGGTCGTGGTGGTGGTGGAGGAGGAGGAGGAGGAGGAGGGGAAAAATTACAGTTTTATACTAAAAAATTAAAAACTGGCAAAGAAAGTACAACGTTTGAGGCAATTTTGCCCAAAATTTACTGTATTTTACAGTATGTTGACCGACCAATAACCAAAATTATCATTGTATAAAAAAACATGACAATTGTGGTGGTGGTGGTGGTGGTGGTGGAGGAGGAGGAGGAGGAGGAGGAGGAGGAGGAAAAATTACAATTTAACACTAAAAAATTAAAAACTGGCAAAGAAAGTAAAACGTTTGAGGCAATTTTGCCCAAAAGTTACAGTATTTTAATGGTCTTGGCAGCAAATTCCTAGACATGTTTTAGTCATGTAGAAGTTTTTTATCCAGTGTCTGTTTTTTATTTTTACTATGCTCCATCTATCTCCCATCATTTGTCCCCGTGGGGACCCGGGGTAGAATAGGTCCCTAGCACCCCCTTGCTGTTCGTAAGAGGCGACAAATGGGGCGAATTAACTGCCGTGAGTTGCGGCGTGTTTTTTTTTTGTCTTATTCTTTTTTAGGGACTCCATTATACACAAAAAGTTGTCAGTGGATTGTAGTTACCGACATATTACCAGGTTTGAAGTCCTATGTATGACCAAAAAAAGAGAAAGGTAAATAGACGAAATGGAAGATACTGAAAAATGAAAAACATGGCGAGAGTCAAACTATTTTAACCAAAATTCCTTCTACACAGGTATTTATAAGAAAACTTACAAGTAATCAAAGGTAAGTGACTGTTTTGTCTTTAAAAGATTTAGGGACTCTAATATGAAATGAAAAGGAAATAGACCAAAAAATTAAAACTGACATTACGTTTGGTAGAAAAAACAATTGGGTGAATTGTGGTTGACAGACCAATAACCAAAATTATCATTGTATAAAAAAAACATGGTCGTGGTGGTGGTGGAGGAGGAGGAGGAGGAGGAGGGGAAAATTACAATTTAACACTAAAAAATTAAAACTGGCAAAGAAAGTAAAACGTTTGAGGCAATTTTGCCCAAAATTTACAGTTTTTAATGGTCTTGGCAGCAAATTCCTTGACATGTTTTAGTCGTTATAGAAATGTTTTATCCAGAGTCTGTTTTTTAATTTTACTATGCTCCATCTATCTCCCATCATCTGTCCCCGTGGGGACCCGGGGTAGAATAGGTCCCTAGCACCCCCTTGCTGTTCGTAAGAGGCGACAAATGGGGCGAATTAACTGCCGTGAGTTGCGGCTTGTTTTTTTTTGTCTTCTTCTTTTTTAGGGACTCCATTATACACAAAAAGTTGTCAGTGGATTGTAATTACCGACATATTACCAGGTTTGACGTCCTATGTATGACCAAAAAAAGAGAAAGGTAAATAGACGAAATGGAAGATACTGAAAAATGAAAAACATGACGAGAGTCAAACTATTTTAACCAAAATTCCTTCTACACAGGTATTTATAAGAAAACTTTCAAGTAATCAAAGGTAAGTGACTGTTTTTGTCTTTAAAAGATTTAGGGACTCTAATATGAATTGGAATTTGTTGACAGACCAATATCCAAAATTATCATTGTATAAAAAAAAACATGAGAATTGTGGTGGTCATGGTGGTGGTGGAGGAGGAGGAGGAGGAGGAGGAGGAATTACAATTTAATACTAAAAAAATTAAAACTGGCAAAGAAAGTAAACGTTTGAGGCAATTTTGCCCAAAATTTACTGTATTTTACAGTATGTTGACCGACCAATAACCAAAATTATCATTGTATAAAAAAAACATGACAATTGTGGTGGTGGTGGTGGTGGTGGTGGTGGAGGAGGAGGAGGAGGAGGAGGAGGGGAAAATTACAATTTAATACTAAAAAATTAAAAACTGGCAAAGAAGTAAAACGTTTGAGGCAATTTTGCCCAAAATTTACAGTATTTTAATGGTCTTGGCAGCAAATTCCTAGACATGTTTTAGTCGTTGTAGAAATGTTTTATCCAGTGTCTGTTTTTTATTTTTACTATGCTCCATCTATCTCCCATCATCTGTCCCCGTGGGGACCCGGGGTAGAATAGGTCCCTAGCACCCCCTTGCTGTTCGTAAGAGGCGACAAATGGGGCGAATTAACTGCCGTGAGTTGCGGCGTGTTTTTTTTTTTGTCTTCTTCTTTTTTAGGGACTCCATTATACACAAAAAGTTGTCAGTGGATTGTAATTACCGACATATTACCAGGTTTGACGTCCTATGTATGACCAAAAAAAGAGAAAGGTAAATAGACGAAATGGAAGATACTGAAAAATGAAAAACATGACGAGAGTCAAACTACTTTAACCAAAATTCTTCTACACAGGTATTTATAAGAAAACTTACAAGTAATCAAAGGTAAGTGACTGTTTTTGTCTTTAAAAGATTTAGGGACTCTAATATGAAATGGAATTTGTTGACAGACCAATAACCAAAATTATCATTGTATAAAAAAAACATGACAATTGTGGTGGTGGTGGTGGTGGTGGAGGAGGAGGAGGAGGAGGAGGAGGAGAGGGAAAAATTACAATTTAATACTAAAAAATTAAAAACTGGCAAAGAAAGTAAAACGTTTGAGGCAATTTTGCCCAAAATTTACTGTATTTTACAGTATGTTGACAGACCAATAACCAAAATTATCATTGTATAAAAATAAAAACATGAGAATTGTGGTGGTGGTGGTGGAGGAGGAGGAGGAGGAGGAGGAGGGGAAAATTACAATTTAATACTAAAAAATTAAAAACTGGCAAAGAAAGTAAAATGTTTGAGGCAATTTTGCCCAAAATTTACTGTATTTTACAGTATGTTGACAGACCAATAACCAAAATTATCATTGTATAAAAATAAAAACATGAGAATTGTGGTGGTGGTGGTGGAGGAGGAGGAGGAGGGGAAAATTACAATTTAATACAAAAAAATTTAAAACTGGCAAAGAGAGTAAAACTTTTCAGGCAATTTTGCCCAAAAATTACAGTATTTTAATGATCTTGGCAGCAAATTCCTAGACATGTTTTAGTCGTTGTAGAAATGTTTTATCCAGAGTCTGTTTTTTATTTTTACTATGCTCCATCTATCTCCCATCATTTGTCCCCGTGGGGACCCGGGGTAGAATAGGTCCCTAGCACCCCCTTGCTGTTCGTAAGAGGCGACAAATGGGGCGAATTAACTGCCGTGAGATGCGGCTTGTTTTTTTTTTGTCTTCTTCTTGTTTAGGGACTCCATTATACACAAAAAGTTGTCAGTGGATTGTAATTACCGACATATTGCCAGGTTTGACGTCCTATGTATGACCAAAAAAAGAGAAAGGTAAATAGACGAAATAGATGATACTGAAAAATTAAAACATGACGAGAGTCAAACTACTTTAACCAAAATTTCTTCTACACAGGGGTTTATAAGAAAACTTTCAAGTAATCAAAGGTAAGTGACTGTTTTTGTCTTTAAAAGATTTAGGGACTCTAATATGAAATGGAATTTGTTGACAGACCAATAACCAAAATTATCATTGTATAAAAAAAACTGTGGTGAATTGTGGTGGTCGAGGTGGTGGTGGAGGAGGAGGAGGAGGAGGAGGGGAAAATTACAATTTAATACAAAAAAATTTAAATCTGGCAAAGAAAGAACAACGTTTGAGGCAATTTTGCCCAAAATTTACTGTATTTTACAGTATGTTGACCGACCAATAACCAAAATTATCATTGTATAAAAAAAAACATGACAATTGTGGTGGTGGTAGTGGTGGTGGTGGAGGAGGAGGAGGAGGAGGAGGGAAAAATTACAATTTAACACTAAAAAATTAAAAACTGGCAAAGAAAGTACAACGTTTGAGGCAATTTTGCCTAAAATTTACTGCCCAAAATTTACTGTATTTTACAGTATGTTGACAGACCAATAACCAAAATTATCATTGTATAAAAAAAAAACATGAGAATTGTGGTGGTCGTGGTGGTGGTGGAGGAGGAGGAGGAGGAGGGAAAAATTAAAATTTAATACAAAAAAAATTAAAAACTGGCAAAGAAAGTAAAACGTTTGAGGCAATTTTGCCCAAAAATTACAGTATTTTAATGGTCTTGGCAGCAAATTCCTAGACATGTTTTAGTCGTTGTAGAAATGTTTAACCTGTTTTTTAATTTTACTATGCTCCATCTATCTCCCATCATCTGTCCCCGTGGGGATCCGGGGTAGAATAGGTCCCTAGCACCCCCTTGCTGTTCGTAAGAGGCGACAAATGGGGCGAATTAACTGCCGTGAGTTGCGGCTTGTTTTTTTTTTTGTCTTCTTCTTTTTTAGGGACTCCATTATACACAAAAAGTTGTCAGTGGATTGTAATTACCGACATATTACCAGGTTTGACGTCCTATGTATGACCAAAAAAAGAGAAAGGTAAATAGACGAAATGGAAGATACTGAAAAATGAAAAACATGCCGAGAGTCAAACTATTTTAACCAAAATTTCTTCTACACAGGTATTTATAAGAAAACTTTCAAGTAATCAAAGGTAAGTGACTGTTTTTGTCTTTAAAAGATTTAGGGACTCTAATATGAAATGGAATTTGTTGACAGACCAATAACCAAAATTATCATTGTATAAAAAAAACTGTGGTGAATTGTGGTGGTCGTGGTGGTGGGGGAGGAGGAGGAGGAGGAGGAGGGGAAAATTACAGTTTTATACTAAAAAATTAAAAACTGGCAAAGAAAGTACAACGTTTGAGGCAATTTTGCCCAAAATTTACTGTATTTTACAGTATGTTGACCGACCAATAACCAAAATTATCATTGTATAAAAAAAAACATGACAATTGTGGTGGTGGTGGTGGTGGTGGTGGTGGTGGAGGAGGAGGAGGAGGAGGAGGAGGGGAAAAATTACAATTTAACACTAAAAAATTAAAAACTGGCAAAGAAAGTAAAACGTTTGAGGCAATTTTGCCCAAAATTTACTGTTTTTTTAATGGTCTTGGCAGCAAATTCCTAGACATGTTTTAGTCGTTGTAGAAATGTTTTATCCAGTGTCTGTTTTTTATTTTTACTATGCTCCATCTATCTCCCATCATCTGTCCCCGTGGGGACCCGGGGTAGAATAGGTCCCTAGCACCCCCTTGCTGTTCGTAAGAGGCGACAAATGGGGCGAATTAACTGCCGTGAGTTGCGGCGTGTTTTTTTTGTCTTCTTCTTTTTTAGGGACTCCATTATACACAAAAAGTTGTCAGTGGATTGTAATTACCGACATATTACCAGGTTTGACGTCCTATGTATGACCAAAAAAAGAGAAAGGTAAATAGACGAAATGGAAGATACTAAAAAATGAAAAACATGACGAGAGTCAAACTATTTTAACCAAAATTCCTTCTACACAGGTATTTATAAGAAAACTTTCAAGTAATCAAAGGTAAGTGACTGTTTTTGTCTTTAAAAGATTTAGGGACTCTAATATGAAATGGAATTTGTTGACAGACCAATAACCAAAATTATCATTGTATAAAAAAAACTGTGATGAATTGTGTGGTCGTGGTGGTGGTGGAGGAGGAGGAGGAGGAGGAAAAATTACAATTTTATACTAAAAAATTAAAAACTGGCAAAGAAAGTACAACGTTTGAGGCAATTTTGCCCAAAATTTACTGTATTTTACAGTATGTTGACCGACCAATCAAATTATCATTGTATAAAAAAAAACATACAATTGTGGTGGTGGTGGTGGAGGAGGAGGAGGAGGAGGAGGGGAAAATTACAATTTAACACTAAAAAATTAAAAACTGGCAAAGAAAGTAAAACGTTTGAGGCAATTTTGCCCAAAAGTTACAGTATTTTAATGGTCTTGGCAGCAAATTCCTAGACATGTTTTAGTCGTTGTAGAAATGTTTTATCCAGAGTCTGTTTTTTATTTTTACTATGCTCCATCTATCTCCCATCATCTGTCCCCGTGGGGACCCGGGGTAGAATAGGTCCCTAGCACCCCCTTGCTGTTCGTAAGAGGCGACAAATGGGGCGAATTAACTGCCGTGAGTTGCGGCGTGTTTTTTTTTTGTCTTCTTTTTTAGGGACTCCATTATACACAAAAAGTTGTCAGTGGATTGTAGTTACCGACATATTACAAGGTTTGACGTCCTATGTATGATCAAAAAAAGAGAAAGGTAAATAGACGAAATGGAAGATACTAAAAAATGAAAAACATGACGAGAGTCAAACTATTTTAACCAAAATTCCTTCTACACAGGTATTTATAAGAAAACTTACAAGTAATCAAAGGTAAGTGACTGTTTTTGTCTTTAAAAGATTTAGGGACTCTAATATGAAATGGAATTTGTTGACAGACCAATAACCAAAATTATCATTGTATAAAAAAAACTGTGGTGAATGGGGTGGTCGTGGTGGTGGTGGAGGAGGAGGAGGAGGAGGAGGAAAATTACAATTTTATACTAAAAAAATTAAAAACTGGCAAAGAAAGTACAACGTTTGAGGCAATTTTGCCCAAAATTTACTGTATTTTACAGTATGTTGACAGACCAATAACCAAAATTATCATTGTATAAAAAAAAACATGAGAATTGTGGTGGTGGTGGTGGTGGTGGAGGAGGAGGAGGAGGAGGAGGGGAAAATTACAATTTAATACTAAAAAATTAAAAACTGGCAAAGAAAGTAAAACGTTTGAGGCAATTTTGCCCAAAATTACAGTATTTTAATGGTCTTGGCAGCAAATTCCTAGACATGTTTTAGTCGTTGTAGAAATGTTTTATCCAGTGTCTGTTTTTTATTTTTACTATGCTCCATCTATCTCCCATCATCTGTCCCCGTGGGGACCCGGGGTAGAATAGGTCCCTAGCACCCCCTTGCTGTTCGTAAGAGGCGACAAATGGGGCGAATTAACTGCCGTGAGTTGCGGCGTGTTTTTTTTTGTCTTCTTCTTTTTTAGGGACTCCATTATACACAAAAAGTTGTCAGTGGATTGTAAGTTACCGACATATTACCAGGTTTGACATCCTATGTATGACAAAAAAAGAGAAAGGTAAATAGACGAAATGGAAGATACTGAAAAATGAAAAACATGACGAGAGTCAAACTATTTTAACCAAAATTCCTTCTACACAGGTATTTATAAGAAAACTTTCAAGTAATCAAAGGTAAGTGACTGTTTTTGTCTTTAAAAGATTTAGGGACTCTAATATGAAATGGAATTTGTTGACAGACCAATAACCAAAATTATCATTGTATAAAAAAAACTGTGGTGAAATGTGGTGGTCGTGGTGGTGGTGGAGGAGGAGGAGGAGGAGGGGAAAATTACAATTTTATACTAAAAAATTAAAAACTGGCAAAGAAAGTACAACGTTTGAGGCAATTTTGCCCAAAATTTACTGTATTTTACAGTATGTTGACAGACCAATAACCAAAATTATCATTGTATAAAAAAAAAACATGACAATTGTGGTGGTGGTGGTGGTGGAGGAGGAGGAGGAGGGGAAAATTACAATTTAATACAAAAAAATTAAAAACTGGCAAAGAAAGTAAAACGTTTGAGGCAATTTTGCCCAAAAGTTACAGTATTTTAATGGTCTTGGCAGCAAATTCCTAGACATGTTTTAGTCATGTAGAAATGTTTTATCCAGTGTCTGTTTTTTATTTTTACTATGCTCCATCTATCTCCCATCATCTGTCCCCGTGGGGACCCGGGGTAGAATAGGTCCCTAGCACCCCCTTGCTGTTCGTAAGAGGCGACAAATGGGGCGAATTAACTGCCGTGAGTTGCGGCGTGTTTTTTTTGTCTTCTTCTTTTTTAGGGACTCCATTATACACAAAAAGTTGTCAGTGGATTGTAATTACCGACATATTACCAGGTTTGACGTCCTATGTATGACCAAAAAAAGAGAAAGGTAAATAGACGAAATGGAAGATACTGAAAAATGAAAAACATGACGAGAGTCAAACTACTTTAACCAAAATTTCTTCTACACAGGTATTTATAAGAAAACTTTCAAGTAATCAAAGGTAAGTGACTGTTTTTGTCTTTAAAAGATTTAGGGACTCTAATATGAAATGGAATTTGTTGACAGACCAATAACCAAAATTATCATTGTATAAAAAAAACTGTGGTGAATTGTGGTGGTCGTGGTGGTGGTGGAGGAGGAGGAGGAGGAGGAGGGGAAAATTACAATTTAATACTAAAAAATTAAAAACTGGCAAAGAAAGTAAAACGTTTGAGGCAATTTTGGCCAAAATTTACTGTATTTTACAGTATGTTGACAGACCAATAACCAAAATTATCATTGTATAAAAATAAAAACATGAGAATTGTGGTGGTGGTGGTGGTGGAGGAGGAGGAGGAGGAGGAGGAGGAGGAGGAAAATTACAATTTAACACTAAAAAATTAAAAACTGGCAAAGAAAGTAAAACGTTTGAGGCAATTTTGCCCAAAAGTTACAGTATTTTAATGGTCTTGGCAGCAAATTCCTAGACATGTTTTAGTCGTTGTAGAAATGTTTTATCCAGTGTCTGTTTTTTATTTTTACTATGCTCCATCTATCTCCCATCATTTGTCCCCGTGGGGACCCGGGGTAGAATAGGTCCCTAGCACCCCCTTGCTGTTCGTAAGAGGCGACAAATGGGGCGAATTAACTGCCGTGAGTTGCGGCGTGTTTTTTTTGTCTTCTTCTTTTTTAGGGACTCCATTATACACAAAAAGTTGTCAGTGGATTGTAATTACCGACATATTACCAGGTTTGACGTCCTATGTATGACCAAAAAAAGAGAAAGGTAAATAGACGAAATGGAAGATACTGAAAAATGAAAAACATGACGAGAGTCAAACTATTTTAACCAAAATTCCTTCTACACAGGTATTTATAAGAAAACTTACAAGTAATCAAAGGTAAGTGACTGTTTTTGTCTTTAAAAGATTTAGGGACTCTAATATGAAATGGAATTTGTTGACAGACCAATAACCAAAATTATCATTGTATAAAAAAAAACTGTGGTGAATTGTGGTGGTCGTGGTGGTGGTGGAGGAGGAGGAGGAGGAGGAGGAGGGGAAAATTAAAATTTTATACTAAAAAATTAAAAACTGGCAAAGAAAGTACAACGTTTGAGGCAATTTTGCCCAAAATTTACTGTATTTTACAGTATGTTGACCGACCAATAACCAAAATTATCATTGTATAAAAAAAAACATGACAATTGTGGTGGTGGTGGTGGTGGTGGTGGAGGAGGAGGAGGAGGAGGAGGGAAAAATTACAATTTAACACTAAAAAATTAAAAACTGGCAAAGAAAGTAAAACGTTTGAGGCAATTTTGCCCAAAATTTACAGTTTTTTAATGGTCTTGGCAGCAAATTCCTTGACATGTTTTAGTCGTTATAGAAATGTTTTATCCAGAGTCTGTTTTTTAATTTTACTATGCTCCATCTATCTCCCATCATCTGTCCCCGTGGGGACCCGGGGTAGAATAGGTCCCCAGCACCCCCTTGCTGTTCGTAAGAGGCGACAAATGGGGCGAATTAACTGCCGTGAGTTGCGGCTTGTTTTTTTTTTTTTTTTTTTTTTTTTAGGGACTCCATTATACACAAAAAGTTGTCAGTGGATTGTAATTACCGACATATTACCAGGTTTGACGTCCTATGTATGACCAAAAAAAGAGAAAGGTAAATAGACGAAATGGAAGGTACTAAAAAATGAAAAACATGACGAGAGTCAAACTATTTTAACCAAAATTCCTTCTACACAGGTATTTATAAGAAAACTTACAAGTAATCAAAGGTAAGTGACTGTTTTTGTCTTTAAAAGATTTAGGGACTCTAATATGAAATGGAATTTGTTGACAGACCAATAACCAAAATTATCATTGTATAAAAAAACTGTGGTGAAATGTGGTGGTCGTGGTGGTGGTGGAGGAGGAGGAGGAGGAGGGGAAAATTACAATTTTATACTAAAAAATTAATAACTGGCAAAGAAAGTACAACGTTTGAGGCAATTTTGCCCAAAATTTACTGTATGTTACAGGATGTTGACAGACCAATAACCAAAATTATCATTGTATAAAAAAAAAAAAAAAAAAACATGACAATTGTGGTGGTGGTGGAGGAGGAGGAGGAGGTGGAGGAGGGGAAAATTACAATTTAATACAAAAAAATTAAAAACTGGAAAGAAAGTAAAACGTTTGAGGAAATTTTGCCCAAAAATTACAGTATTTTAATGGTCTTGGCAGCAAATTCCTAGACATGTTTTAGTCATGTAGAAATGTTTTATCCAGTGTCTGTTTTTTATTTTTTACTATGCTCCATCTATCTCCCATCATCTGTCCCCGTGGGGACCCGGGGTAGAATAGGTCCCTAGCACCCCCTTGCTGTTCGTAAGAGGCGACAAATGGGGCGAATTAACTGCCGTGAGTTGCGGCGTGTTTTTTTTTGTCTTCTTTTTTAGGGACTCCATTATACACAAAAAGTTGTCAGTGGATTGTAGTTACCGACATATTACGAGGTTTGACGTCCTATGTATGACAAAAAAAAGAGAAAGGTAAATAGACGAAATGGAAGATACTAAAAAATGAAAAACATGACGAGAGTCAAACTATTTTAACCAAAATTCCTTCTACACAGGTATTTATAAGAAAAAGTTTCAAGTAATCAAAGGTAAGTGACTGTTTTTGTCTTTAAAAGATTTAGGGACTCTAATATGAAATGGAATTTGTTGACAGACCAATAACCAAAATTATCATTGTATAAAAAAAAACATGAGAATTGTGGTGGTGGTGGTGGAGGTGGAGGAGGAGGAGGAGGAGGGTAAAATTACAATTTAATACAAAAAAATTAAAAACTGGCAAAGAAAGTAAAACGTTTGAGGCAATTTTGCCCAAAATTTACTGTATTTTACAGTATGTTGACAGACCAATAACCAAAATTATCATTGTATAAAAATAAAAACATGAGAATTGTGGTGGTGGTGGTGGTGGAGGAGGAGGAGGAGGGGAAAATTACAATTTAATACTAAAAAATTAAAAACTGGCAAAGAAAGTAAAACGTTTGAGGCAATTTTGCCCAAAATTTACAGTTTTTTAATGGTCTTGGCAGCAAATTCCTTGACTTGTTTTAGTCGTTATAGAAATGTTTTATCCAGAGTCTGTTTTTTATTTTTACTATGCTCCATCTATCTCCCATCATCTGTCCCCGTGGGGACCCGGGGTAGAATAGGTCCCTAGCACCCCCTTGCTGTTCGTAAGAGGCGACAAATGGGGCGAATAAACTGCCGTGAGTTGCGGCGTGTTTTTTTTTTCTTCTTCTTTTTTAGGGACTCCATTATACACAAGAAGTTGTCAGTGGGTTGTAGTTACCGACATATTACCAGGTTTGACGTCCTATGTATGACCAAAAAAAGAGAAAGGTAAATAGACGAAATGGAAGATACTAAAAAATGAAAAACATGACGAGAGTCAAACTATTTTAAACAAAATTCCTTCTACACAGGTATTTATAAGAAAACTTTCAAGTAATCAAAGGTAAGTGACTGTTTTTGTCTTTAAAAGATTTAGGGACTCTAATATGAATTGGAATTTGTTGACAGACCAATATCCAAAATTATCATTGTATAAAAAAAAACATGAGAATTGTGGTGGTCATGGTGGTGGTGGAGGAGGAGGAGGAGGAGGGGAAAATTACAATTTAATACTAAAAAATTAAAAACTGGCAAAGAAAGTAAAACGTTTGAGGCAATTTTGCCCAAAATTTACAGTTTTTTAATGGTCTTGGCAGCAAATTCCTTGACATGTTTTAGTCGTTATAGAAATGTTTTATCCAGAGTCTGTTTTTTAATTTTACTATGCTCCATCTATCTCCCATCATCTGTCCCCGTGGGGACCCGGGGTAGAATAGGTCCCTAGCACCCCCTTGCTGTTCGTAAGAGGCGACAAATGGGGCTAATTAACTGCCGTGAGTTGCGTCTTGTTTTTTTTTTTTTTGTTTTGTCTACTCCTATTTTAGGGACCTGAGAATTGGGGTTCCAAAAAAACATGAGAATTGGGGTTCCCTCTCAGTCGAAATGCAGACGCTGTTGAATTTTCGACTAGGGGAGCTCCCTATGCTGAGAGGGGTGGAGCCGAATTTATTACGGGCAAATTAATTTGCGAGTGTAGATGATTAGCAATTAGCCGCACTATAAGAGGAGCGCTTGCCTCTACACTAATGCTGCTTTCTTTTTCTAAACGAATGGTGGTTTGCTTCTCTATTCGGCGCAATTACTCTGCTGGAATATCAAAGGTTGCTTACCTCAGAGCAAGGTGTTGCTGTGCTTGCCCAGATTGCTGAAGCCACCAAACCGCGGCACCTCTGAATCTCAGCATAGATTCTGTCAGTGCTCATATTTTACTTAGATTCGTCCACTTTTCGCAGCGATGGTCGCCGTCAAGTGTTTTTAAATATTATAAGATCTTGCCTTTTTTGGAATACCCGTTCTTTTGATTTATTGTTCTTTGGAATATTCGTCATGTGGATTCCTGCTCAACTGGAATAATCGTCATACGGAATGCTCGTTGCATGGAATACTTATTGCATCAAGTGGTTCTGCGTATGGTGAGTTCTAGTCTTTCTTTGGAATACACATTTTGTTAATTTATTGTTCTTTGGAATACCCGTCATGTGGATTATGCCTCAACTGTGGATTACTCGTCATTTGGAATGTTAACCGCATGGAATGCTCTCTGCATGCATTACTTATTGCATAGAATTTTGTTTAAGTGTTTTTAAATTTTATAAATTCTTTTCTTTTTTGGATTACCCCTTCTTTTTATTTATTGTTCTTTGGAATACCCGACACGTGGATTACGCCTCAATTGGAATAATCACCGCATGGAATGCTCGCTGCATGGAATAATTTTTGCATCAAATTTTGGTCAAGTGTTTTTAAATATTATAAGCTCTTGCCTTTTTTTTGGAATACCCATTCTTTTGATTTATTGTTCTATGTAAAATTCGTTATTTAGATTCTCCACCAACTGGAATAGTCATCATATGGAATGCTCGTTGCATGGAATACTTATTGCATCAAGTGGTTCTGCAAATGGTGAGTTCTTGCCTTTTTTTGGAATACCCGTTCTTTTGATTTATTGTTCTTTGGAATACCCGTCATGTGGATTACGCCTCAACTGGATTACTCATCAATTGGAATATTCACCATATTGAATGCTCGTTGCATGGAATACTTATTGCATCAAGTGGTTCTACATATGGTGAGTTCTACTCTTTCTTTGGAATACACTTTTTGTTGATTATTGTACTGTCTTGGCAGCATACTCCTATACATGTTTTAGTCTTTGTAGAAATGTTTGATCCAATGTCTACAATTTGTTCTACATATGGTGAGTTCTTGCCTTTTTCTGGAATACCCGTTCCCTTACAGTCGAGAACGCAGACGAATGTCGAGTTCTTCGACTAAGGGATTTACCGAACCTGGGAGGTGGTACCGAATATAAAACGGGCAAATTAATTGATTTGCGAGTGTAGATGATTAGCAATCAGCCGCTCTATAAGAGGGGCGCTCCGCTCTACACTCATTCTACTTTCTTCCTCGGAGCGAATGGTGTTGCCATCCTCTGATTTTTATTCAGCTGAAATATCTTAGGTTGCTTACCTCTGCGTACAGTGAAACTCGTGCTATCCCAGATAGCCGGCTACCAAATCGCGGCACCTTTGATTCCCAGCTTGAGCCTGTCAGTCTGTCGTTTTTCCCTGTAACGCCCTCCTTTCACGGCGATGGGAAAAATCTTCATTTCTCCTGGTTGCATGGGGTATATCTCGTCGACAGACGGTCGCGAGAGATGTGTAGAGTGTTTGGGCTTCAAACACGCCTGCGCAGCTCTTGTGCGGCGAGAGTGTTTGCACTGCAATGCTCTCCCGAATTGCACACTGAGGTACAGGAGGTCCTTTTTCGAGGAAGAGGACACTGAAGCTTCAGCCACAGTCGCTCCTCTGAATCGGGTGAGTTCCTCCGAGGCTTTAGCGGACGGCGCTGGGGTGATGACGTCAGGCGATCCCTCGCGTAACCCCCGTGCGCCGGATGACGTGCGACCCGTCCGGTCTGCAGGCGTCGGTGTTGCTCCGGCTTCACCGATGTCGCTGTATGACCCTTTAGACGATCTGCTCTCCATCGCAGCATCGGAAGGGGCGCCTTCTTCTGCGTCTTCTGCGTCTTCCACCCTTCGGGGTTGCAGCGGAGGCGGAGCCAGAAGCTATGGCGATGCTCTCCAAAGTCGCAGCGGAGATCGGTTTAGAGGTGCCTTCGCCCTCTGAATCGGCTCCGTCAAGGCTGGATGATTGGTACTTTGGCAAGCGCCGGGACGCTGCTCCCCTCCCAACGCCAGTACCTTTCTTCCCGGAGGTGCATGAAGAGCTTACAAAATTCTGGCAGGCTTCTCTGTCTGCAAGGGTTCGTAGCTCATCCCCCTTCACCACTCTGGCGCAAGCCGCAGCTAGGGGGTACCTGGCGCCTCCGCGGGTGGAGCAGGCTGTTGCGGTGCATCTGTACCCCGACAATCCTGCCGCTTGGCGGTCGCGCCCGGGTATTCCCTCCAAAGCCAGATAGTTCTCGTCAGCCCTGATAACGAAAGCATACTCGGCAGCGGGTCAAGCTGCGGCTGCACTACATGCTATGGCGACCTTCCAGGTCTACCAGGCCAAGGTCCTCCGTGACATGCACCAGAGTGGTGGTGGCCCGTAGTGTTCACAGGACTTGCTCTCGGCTACGGATCTCGCTCTTCGGGCCACGAAATCCACAGATTGCTAACCGCCTAACATGCCTTACCACTCAAGTCGCTAATCTGAGGTGCCGAGAGGTAAGGGGTTCCGCTCCTCGGAAGAAGCAGAATGAGTGTAGAGCAGAGCGCCCCTCTTATAGAGCGGCTGATTGCTAATCATCTACACTTGCAAATCAATTAATTTACCCGTTATATATTCGGTACCACCTCCGGTTCGGTAAGTCCCTTAGTCAAAGAACACGACATTCGTCTGCATTCCCTCCTTGAGGGAACGGGGGTTACTTAAGGTAAGCTAGACGTTCTTTTGATTTATTGTTCTTTGGAATACCCTTCATGTGGATTACCCCTCAACTGGATTACTCATGATTTGGAATGTTCACCGCATGGAATGCTCTCTGCATGGATTTGTTCAAGTGTTTTTACATTTGATAAGTTCTTGTTTTTTTGGGATTACCCCTTCTTTTAATTCATTGTTCTTTGGAATATTCGTTATTTGGATTCTCCCCCAACTGGAATAATCGTCATATGGAATGCTCGTTGCATGGAGTACTTATTGCATCAAGTGGTTCTACAAATGGTGAGTTCTTGACTTTTTTTGGAATACTCATTCTTTTGATTTATTGTTCTTTGGAATACCCGTCATGTGGATTACCCCTCAACTGGATTACTCATCAATTGGAATATTCACCGTATGGAATGCTCGCTGCATGGAATACTTGTTGCATCAAATTTTTCTTAAGTGTTTTTAAATAATATAAGTTCTTGCCTTTTTTTTTTGGAATACCCGTTCTTTTGATTTATTGTTCTATGGAATATTCGTTATTTTGATTCTCCACCAACTGGAATAGTCGTCATATGGAATGCAAGTTGCATGGAATACGTATTGCATCAAGTGTTTCTAGATATGGTGAGTTCTACTCTTTCTTTTGAATACACTTTTTGTTGATAATTGTACTGTCTTGGCAGCATACTACTATACATGTTTTAGTCTTTGTAGAAATGTTTGATCCAATGTCTGTATTTGTTTTTTCTATGCTCCATCTATCTCCCATCATGTGTCCCCGTGGGGACCCGGGGTAGAATAGGTCCCTAGCACCCCCTTGCTGTTCGTAAGAGGCGACAAATGGGGCCAATTAACTTCCGTGAGTTGCCTCCTGTTTTTTTTTTGTCTTTTTCTGTTTTAGGGACTCCATTATACACAAAAAGTTGTCATTGGATTGTAAAAACCGACATATATTACCAAGGTTGCCATCCTATGTAAGAGGGATAAAAAGAGAAATGTAAACAAACGAAAAGGAAGATACTGACAAATGAAAGACGGGAAGAGAGTCAAACTATTTGAAGCAAAAATCCTTCTACATAGGTATTTATGGTCAAACTTACCAGTAATCAAAGGTACGTGACTGTTTTTGTCTTTAAAAGATGTTGGGACTCTAATATGAATTGGAATTTGTTGACAGACCAATAACCAAAATTAGCATTGTGTAAAAAACATGACAATTGTGGTGGTGGTGGAGGAGGAGGAGGGGAAACCTTACCAATTAATACTAAAAAAGTAAAAACTGTTGAAGAAAGTGACACGTTTAAGGCAATTTTTGTCCTAATTTTACAGTATTTCAATGGTCTTGGCAGCAAATTCCTAGACATGTTTTAGTCTTTCATAGAAATGTTTAATACAATGTCTGTATTTGATTTTTACTATGCTCCGTCTATCTCCCATCATCTGTCCCCGTGGGGACCCGGGGTAGAATAGGTCCCTAGCACCCCCTTGCTGTTCGTAAGAGGCGACAAATGGGGCCATTTAACTGCCGTGAGTTGCCGCCTGTTTTTTTTTTTGTCTTTTTCTTTTTTAGGGACTCCATTATAAACAAAAAGTTGTCAGTGGATTGTAATAACCGACATATATTACCAAGGTTCCCATCCTATGTAAGAGGGATAAAAAGAGAAATGTAAACAAACGAAAAGGAAGATACTGACAAAT
>SRMA01027527.1:0-13446 GCA_007224835.1 Danionella cerebrum | reverse complement strand
TTTTGCCCATCGTCGGGAAAAACGGATGTAACGGGTAACAAAATGCTGTATTGAGCATGGACAGGCTCTTGCTGTGAATCAGAGGTGCAGCGATAAGATGGCATAGCTATCTGGGCTAGCAGCAGCACATCAAGAGCAGAGGTAAACAACCTTCTGATATTTCAACGTATTTATGAGCGTCGAAATAAGGAGGATCCACCATTGGCTACGAGGAAGAAAGCAGAATAAGTGTAGAGCTGTGATTAATTGGTTGATCATCTACACTCGCAAATCAATTTGACCCTAATAGATTCGGTCCCACCCCTCTCAGGTTCGGGCTCCTCCCATAGTCGAGACATCGGCATCGTCTGTGTCTCGACTGAAAGGGAACATGAAAATACTCAAAACATTTGGCAAAATTGCCTCAAACGTTTCACTTTCTTCAATAGTTTTTACTTTTGTGTATTAATTGGTCAATTTCCCCTCCTCCTCCTACTCCTCCCCCACCACAACCAACAGCACAATTCAAATTTTTTTTTACACAATGCTAATTTTGGTAATTGGTCTGTCAACAAATTCCAATTCATATTAGAGTCCCAACATCTTTTAAAGACAAAAACAGTCACGTACCTTTGATTACTGGCAAGTTTGCCCATAAATACCTGTGTAGAAGGATTTTTGCTTCAAATAGTTTTACTCTCGGCCAGTCTTTCATTTGTCAGTATCTTCCTTTTCGTTTGTTTACATTTCTCTTTTTATCCCTCTTACATAGGATGGCAACCTTGGTAATATATGTTGGTTATTACAATCCAATGACAACATTTTGTTTGTAATGGAGTCCCTAAAACAGAAAAAGACAAAAAAAAAAAACAAGCCGCAACTCACTGCAGTTATTTGGCCCCATTTGTCGCCTCTTACGCACAGCAAGGGGGTGCTAGGGACCTATTCTACCCCGGGTCCCCACGGGGACAGATGAAGGGAGATAGACGGAGCATAGTAAAAATCAAATAAAGACATTGGAGCAAACATTTCTATGAAAGACTAAAACATGTCTAGGAATTTGCTGCCAAGACCATTGAAATACTGTAAAATTCAGACAAAATTGCCTTAAACGTGTCACTTTCTTCAACAGTTTTTACTTTTTTAGTATTAATTGGTAATTTTCCCCTCTTCCACCACCACCACAATTGTCATGTTTTTTTACACAATGCTAATTTTGGTAATTGGTCTGTCAACAAATTCCAATTCATAGTAGAGTCCCAACATCTTTTAAAGACAAAAAAGTCACGTACCTTTGATTACTGGTAAGTTTGCCCATAAATACCTGTGTAGAAGGAATTTTGCTTCAAATAGTTTGACTCTCGTCCAGTCTTTCATTTGTCAGTATCTTCTTTTTCGTTTGTTTACATTTCTCTTTTTATCCCTCTTACATAGGCTGGCAACCTTGGTAATATATGTCGGTTATTACAATCCACTGACAACTTTTTGTGTATAATGGAGTCCCTAAAACAGAAAAAGACAAAAAAAAAAACAGGCGGCAACTCACGGCAGTTAATTTGCCCCATTTGTCGCCTCTTACGAACAGCAAGGGGGTGCTAGGGACCTATTCTACCCCGGGTCCCCACGGGGACAGATGATGGGAGATAGACGGAGCACAGTAAAAATCAAATACAGACATTGGATTAAACATTTCTATGAAAGACTAAAACATGTCTAGGAATTTTCTGCCAAGACCATTGAAATACTGTAAAATTCAGACAAAATTGCCTTAAACGTGTCACTTTCTTCAACAGTTTTTACTTTTTTAGTATTAATTGGTAAGTTTTCCCCTCCTCCTCCTCCACCACCACCACAATTGTCATGTGTTTTACACAATGCTAATTTTGGTAATTGGTCTGTCAACAAATTCCAATTCATATTAGAGTCCCAACATCTTTTAAAGACAAAAACAGTCACGTACTTTTGATTACTGGTAAGTTTGCCCATAAATACCTGTGTAGAAGGATTTTTGCTTCAAATAGTTTTACTCTCGGCCAGTCTTTCATTTGTCAGTATCTTCCTTTTCGCTTGTTTACATTTCTCTTTTTATCCCTCTTACATAGGATGGCAACCTTGGTCATATATGTCGGTTATTACAATCCACTGACAACTTTTTGTGTATAATGGAGTCCCTAAACAAGAAGAAGACAAAAAAAAACAAGCCGCAACTCACGGCAGTTAATTCGCCCCATTTGTCGCCTCTTACGAACAGCAAGGGGGTGCTAGGGACCTATTCTACCCCGGGTCCCCACGGGGCCAGATGATGGGAGATAGACGGAGCATAGTAAAAATCAAATACAGACATTGGATTAAACATTTCTATGAAAGACTAAAACATGTCTAGGAATTTGCTGCCAAGACCATTGAAATACTGTAAAATTCGGGCAAAATTGCCTTAAACGTGTCACATTCTTCAACAGTTTTTACTTTTTTAGTATTAATTGGTAAGTTCTCCCCTCCTCCTCCTCCACCACCACCACAATTGTCATGTTTTTTACACAATGCTAATTTTGGTAATTGGTCTGTCAACAAATTCCAATTCATATTGGAGTCCCAACATCTTTTAAAGACAAAAACAGTCACGTACCTTTGATTACTGGTAAGTTTGCCCATAAATACCTGTGTAGAAGGAATTTTGCTTCAAATAGTTTGACCCTATTCCAGTGTTTCATTTGTCAGTATCTTCCTTTTCGTTTGTTTACATTTCTGTTTTTATCCCTCTTCCATAGGATGGCAACCTTGGTAATATATGTCGGTTATTACAATCCAATGACAACTTTTTGTTTATAATGGAGTCCCTAAAACAGAAAAAGACAAAAAAAAACAAGCCGCAACTCACGGCAGTTATTTGGCCCCATTTGTCGCCTCTTACGAACAGCAAGGGGGTGCTAGGGACCTATTCTACCCCGGGTCCCCACGGGGACAGATGATGGGAGATATACGGAGCATAGTAAGAATCAAATACAGACATTGGATTAAACATTTCTATGAAAGACTAAAACATGTCTAGGAATTTGCTGCCAAGACCATTGAAATACTGTAAAATTCAGACAAAATTGCCTTAAGCGTGTCACTTTCTTCAACAGTTTTTACTTTTTTAGTATTAATTGGTAAGTTTTCCCCTCCTCCTCCACCACCACCACCAACACCAGAATTCTTATGTTTTTTTACACAATGCTAATTTTGGTTATTGGTCTGTCAACAAATTCCAATTCATAGTAGAGTCCCAACATCTTTTAAAGACAAAAACAGTCACGTACCTTTGATTACTGGTAAGTTTGCCCATAAAAACCTGTGTAGAAGGATTTTTGCTTCAAATAGTTTGACTCTCGTCCAGTCTTTCATTTGTCAGTATCTTCCTTTTCGTTTGTTTACATTTCTCTTTTTATCCCTCTTACATAGGATGGCAACCTTGGTAATATATGTCGGTTATTACAATCCACTGACAAGCTTTTGTGTATAATGGAGTCCCTAAAACAGAAAAAGACAAAAAAAAAAAACAGGCGGCAACTCACGGAAGTTAATTGGCCCCATTTGTCGCCTCTTACGAACAGCAAAGGGGTGCTAGGGACCTATTCTACCCCGGGTCCCCACGGGGACAGATGATGGGAGATAGACGGAGCATAGTAAAAATCAAATACAGACATTGAATTAAACATTTCTGAAAAGACTAAAACATGTCTAGGAAGTTGCTGCCAAGACCATTGAAATACTGTAAAATTAGGGCAAAATTGCCTTAAACCTGACACTTTCTTCAACAGTTTTTACTTTTTTAGTATTAATTGGTAAGTTTTCCCCTCCTCCTCCTCCGCCACCACCACAATTGTCATGTTTTTTTACACAATGCTAATTTTGGTAATTGGTCTGTCAACAAATTCCAATTCATAATAGAGTCCCAACATCTTTTAAAGACAAAAACAGTCACGTACCTTTGATTACTGGTAAGTTTGCCCATAAATACCTGTGTAGAAGGAATTTTGCTTCAAATAGTTTGACTCTCTTCCAGTCTTTCATTTGTCAGTATCTTCCTTTTCGTTTGTTTACATTTCTCTTTTTATCCCTCTTACATAGGATGGCAACCTTGGTAATATATGTCGGTTATTACAATCCAATGACAACTTTTTGTGTATAATGGAGTCCCTAAAACAGAAAAAGACAAAAAAAAAAAAAACAGGCCGCAACTCACGGCAGTTATTTGGCCCCATTTGTCGCCTCTTACGAACAGCAAGGGGGTGCTAGGGACCTATTCTACCCCGGGTCCCCATGGGGACAGATGATGGGAGATAGACAGAGCATAGTAAAAATCAAATACAGACATTGGATTAAACATTTCTATGAAAGACTAAAATATGTCTAGGAATTTGCTGCCAAGACCATTGAAATACTGTAAAATTCGGACCAAATTGCCTCAAACATTGTACTTTCTTTGCCAGTTTTTAATTTTTTAGTATTAAATTGTAATTTTCCCCTCCTCCTCCTCCTCCTCCTCCACCACCACCACAATTCTTATGGTTTTTTTTTACACAATGATAATTTTGGATATTGGTCTGTCAACAAATTCCAATTCATATTAGAGTCCCTACATCTTTTAAAGACAAAAACAGTCACTTACCTTTGATGACTTGAAAGTTTTCTTATAAATACCTGTGTAGAAGAAATTTTGGTTAAAGTAGTTTGACTCTCAGCATGTTTTAATTTTTCAGTATCATCTATTTCGTCTATTTACCTTTCTCTTTTTTTGGTCATACATAGGACGTCAAACCTGGTAATATGTCGGTAATTACAATCCACTGACAACTTTTTGTGTATAATGGAGTCCCTAAAAAAGAAGAAGACAAAAAAAAAACACGCCGCAACTCACGGCAGTTAATTCGCCCCATTTGTCGCCTCTTACGCACAGCAAGGGGGTGCTAGGGACCTATTCTACCCCGGGTCCCCACGGGGACAGATGATGGGAGATAGACGGAGCATAGTAAAAATCAAATAAAGACATTGGATTAAACATTTCTATGAAAGACTAAAACATGTCTAGGAATTTGTTGCCAAGACCATTGAAATACTGTAAAATTCAGACAAAATTGCCTTAAACGTGTCACTTTCTTCAACAGTTTTTACTTTTTTAGTATTAATTGGTAAGTTTTCCCCTCCTCCTCCACCACCACCACCAACACCAGAATTCTTATGTTTTTTTACACAATGCTAATTTTGGTTATTGGTCTGTCAACAAATTCCAATTCATATTAGAGTCCCAACATCTTTTAAAGACAAAAACAGTCACGTACCTTTGATTACTGGTAAGTTTGACCATAAATACCTGTGTAGAAGGATTTTTGCTTCAAATAGTTTTACTCTCGGCCAGTCTTTCATTTGTCCGTATCTTCCTTTTCGTTTGTTTACATTTCTCTTTTTATCCCTCTTACATAGGATGGCAACCTTGGTAATATATGTCGGTTATTACAATCCACTGACAACTTTTTGTGTATAATGGAGTCCCTAAAACAGAAAAAGACAAAAAAAAAACAGGCGGCAACTCACGGAAGTTAATTGGCCCCATTTGTCGCCTCTTACGCACAGCAAGGGGGTGCTAGGGACCTATTCTACCCCGGGTCCCCACGGGGACAGATGATGGGAGATAGACGGAGCATAGTAAAAAATCAAATACAGACATTGGATTAAACATTTCTATGAAAGACTAAAACATGTCTAGGAATTTGCTGCCAAGACCATTGAAATACTGTAAAATTCGGGCAAAATTGCCTTAAACGTGTCACTTTCTTCAACAGTTTTTACTTTTTTAGTATTAATTGGTAAGTTTTACCCTCCTCCTCCACCACCACCACCAACACCAGAATTCTTATGTTTTTTTACACAATGCTAATTTTGGTTATTGGTCTGTCAACAAATTCCAATTCATATTAGAGTCCCAATATCTTTTAAAGACAAAAACAGTCACGTACCTTTGATTACTGGTAAGTTTGACCATAAATACCTATGTAGAAGGATTTTTGCTTCAAATAGTTTGACCCTAGTCCAGTGTTTCATTTGTCAGTATCTTCCTTTTCGTTTGTTTACATTTCTCTTTTTATCCCTCTTACATAGGATGGCAACCTTGGTAATATATGTCAGTTATTACAATCCACTGACAACTTTTTGTGTATAATGGAGTCCCTAAAAAAGAAAAAGACAAAAAAAAAAACATGCCGCAACTCACGGCAGTTAATTCGCCCCATTTGTCGCCTCTTACGAACAGCAAGGGGGTGCTAGGGTCCTATTCTACCCCGGGTCCCCACGGGGACAGATGATGGGAGATAGACGGAGCATAGTAAAAATCAAATACAGACATTGGATTAAACATTTCTATGAAAGACTAAAACATGTCTAGGAATTTGCTGCCAAGACCATTGAAATACTGTAAAATTCGGGCAAAATTGCCTTAAACGTGTCACTTTCTTCAACAGTTTTTACTTTTTTAGTATTAATTGGTAAGTTTTCCCCTCCTCCTCCTCCCACCACCACCACAATTGTCATGTTTTTTTACACAATGCTAATTTTGGTAATTGGTCTGTCAACAAATTCCAATTCATATTAGAGTCCCAACATCTTTTAAAGACAAAAACAGTCACGTACCTTTGATTACTGGTAAGTTTGCCCATAAATACCTGTGTAGAAGGATTTTTGCTTCAAATAGTTTGACTCTCGTCCAGTCTTTCATTTGTCAGTATCTTCCTTTTCGTTTGTTTACATTTCTCTTTTTATCCCTCTTACATAGGATGGCAACCTTGGTAATATATGTCGGTTATTACAATCCACTGACAACTTTTTGTGTATAATGGAGTCCCTAAAACAGAAAAAGACAAAAAAAAAAACAAGCCGCAACTCACGGCAGTTAATTGGCCCCATTTGTCGCCTCTTACGCACAGCAAGGGGGTGCTAGGGACCTATTCTACCCCGGGTCCCCACGGGGACAGATGATGGGAGATAGACGGAGCATAGTAAAAATCAAATACAGACATTGGATTAAACATTTCTATGAAAGACTAAAACATGTCTAGGAATTTGCTGCCAAGACCATTGAAATACTGTAAAATTCGGGCAAAATTGCCTTAAACGTGTCACTTTCTTCAACAGTTTTTACTTTTTTAGTATTAATTGGTAAGTTTTCCCCTCCTCCTCCTCCACCACCACCACAATTGTCATGTTTTTTTACACAATGCTAATTTTGGTTTTGGGTCTGTCAACAAATTCCAATTCATATTAGAGCCCCAACATCTTTAAAAGACAAAAACAGTCACGTACCTTTGATTACTGGTAAGTTTGACCATAAATACCTGTGTAGAAGGAATTTTGCTTCAAATATTCCAGTCTTACATTTGTCAGTATCTTCCTTTTCGTTTGTTTACATTTCTCTTTTTTCCCTTAGGAGGGCAAACTTGGTAATATATGTCGGTTATTACAATCCAATGACAACTTTTTGTTTATAATGGAGTCCCTAAAATAGAAGACGAAAAAAAAAAAAAAACAAGCCGCAACTCACAGCAGTTAATTAGCCCCATCTGTCGCCTCTTACGAACAGCAAGGGGGTGCTAGGGACCTATTCTACCCCGGGTCCCCACGGAGACAGATGATGGAAAATAGACGAAGCATAGTACAAATCAAAAACAGACATTGGATCAAACATTTCTACAAAGACTAAAACATGTCTAGGAGTTTGCTGCCAAGACAGAACAATAAATCAACAAAAAGTGTATTCCAAAGAAAGAGTAGAACTCACCATATGTAGAACCACTTGATGCAATAAGTATTCCATCCAACGAGCATTCCGTATGACGACTATTCCAGTTGATCAGGAATCCACATGACGAATATTCCAAGGAACAATAAATCAAAAGATCGGGTATTCCAAAAAAGGCAAGATCTTATAATATTTAAAAACACTTGACCAAAATTTGATGCATTAAGTATTCCATGCAGTGAACATTCCAATTGAGGCGTAATCCACATGACGGTATTCCAAAGAACAATAAATCAAAAGAACGGGTATTCCAAAAAAAGGCAAGAACTCACCATTTGTAGTACCACTTGATGCGATAAGTATTCCATGCAACGAGCATTCCATATGACGACTATTCCAGTTGGTGGAGAATCCAAATAACGAATATTCCAAAGAACAATAAATCAAAACAACGGGTATTCCAAAAAAGGCAAAAACTTATAATATTTAAAAACACTTGACCAAAATTTGATGCAATAAGTATTCCATGCAACGAGCATTCCGTATGACGATTATTCCAGTTGATCAGGAATCCACATGACGAATATTCCAAAGAACAATAAATCAAAAGAACGGGTATTCCAAAAAAGGCAAGGTCTTATAATATTTAAAAACACTTGACGGCGACCATCGCCGCGAAAAATGGACGAATCTAAGTAAAATCTGAGCACTGACAGAATCTATGCTGAGATTCAGAGGTGCCGCGGTTTGGTGGCTTCAGCAATCTGGGCAAGCACAGCAACACCTTGCTCTGAGGTAAGCAACCTTTGATATTCCAGCAGAGTAATTGCGTCGAATAGAGAAGCAAACCACCATTCGTTTAGAAAAAGAAAGCAGCATTAGTGTAGAGGCAAGCGCTCCTCTTATAGTGCGGCTGATTGCTAATCATCTACACTCGCAAATTAATTTGCCCGTAATAAATTCGGCTCCACCCCTCTCAGCATCGGGATCTCCCCTAGTCGAAAATTCAACAGCGTCTGCGTTTCGACTGAGAGGGAACCCCAATTCTCATGTTTTTTGGAACCCCAATTCTCATGTCCCTAAAATAGGAGTAGACAAAAAAAAAAAAACAAGACGCAACTCGCGGCAGTTAATTCGCCCCATTTGTCGCCTCTTACGAACAGCAAGGGGGTGCTAGGGACCTATTCTACCCCGGGTCCCCACGGGGACACATGATGGGAGATAGATGGAGCATAGTAAAAATCAAATACAGACATTGGATCAAACATTTCTACAAAGACTAAAACATGTATAGGAGTATGCTGCCAAGACAGTACAATTATCAACAAAAAGTGTATTCAAAAGAAAGAGTAAAACTCACCATATCTAGAAACACTTGATGCAATACGTATTCCATGCAACTTGCATTCCATATGACGACTATTCCAGTTGGTGGAGAATCAAAATAACGAATATTCCATAGAACAATAAATCAAAAGAACGGGTATTCCAAAAAAAAAAGGCAAGAACTTATATTATTTTAAAACACTTAAGAAAAATTTGATGCAACAAGTATTCCATGCAGCGAGCATTCCATACGGTGAATATTCCAATTGATGAGTAATCCAGTTGAGGCGTAATCCACATGACGGGTATTCCAAAGAACAATAAATCAAAAGAATGAGTATTCCAAAAAAAGTCAAGAACTCACCATTTGTAGAACCACTTGATGCAATAAGTACTCCATGCAACGAGCATTCCATATGACGATTATTCCAGTTGGGGGAGAATCCAAATAACGAATATTCCAAAGAACAATGAATTAAAAGAAGGGGTAATCCAAAAAAAAACAAGAACTTATCAAATGTAAAAACACTTGAACAAATCCATGCAGAGAGCATTCCATGCGGTGAACATTCCAAATCATGAGTAATCCAGTTGAGGGGTAATCCACATGAAGGGTATTCCAAAGAACAATAAATCAAAAGAACGTCTAGCTTACCTTACGTAACCCCCGTTCCCTCGAGGAGGGAATGCAGACGAATGTCGTGTTCTTTGACTAGGGGACTTACCGAACCGGAGGTGGTACCGAATATATAACGGGTAAATTAATTGATTTGCAAGTGTAGATGATTAGCAATCAGCCGCTCTATAAGAGGGGCGCTCTGCTCTACACTCATTCTGCTTCTTCCGAGGAGCGGAACCCCTTACCTCTCGGCACCTCAGATTAGCGACTTGAGCGGTAAGGCATGTTAGGCGGTTAGCAATCTGTGGATTTCGTGGCCCGAAGAGCGAGATCCGTAGCCGAGCGCAAGTCCTGTAAAGACTACGGGCCACCACCACTCTGGTGCATGTCACGGAGGACCTTGGCCTGGTAGACCTGGAAGGTCGCCATAGCATGTAGTGCAGCCGCAGCTTGACCCGCTGCCGAGTATGCTTTCGTCATCAGGGCTGATGAGAACTATCTGGCTTTGGAGGGAATACCCGGGCGCGACCGCCAAGCGGCAGGATTGTCGGGGTACAGATGCACCGCAACAGCCTGCTCCACCCGCGGAGGCGCCAGGTACCCCCTAGCTGCGGCTTGCGCCAGAGTGGTGAAGGGGGATGAGCTATGAACCCTTGCAGACAGGGAAGCCTGCCAGAATTTTGTAAGCTCTTCATGCACCTCCGGGAAGAAAGGTACTGGCGTTGGGAGGGGAGCAGCGTCCCGGCGCTTGCCAAAGTACCAATCATCCAGCCTTGACGGAGCCGATTCAGAGGGCGAAGGCACCTCTAAACCGATCTCCGCTGCGGCTTTGGAGAGCATCGCCATAGCTTCTGGCTCCGCCTCCGCTGCAACCCCGAAGGGTGGAAGACGCAGAAGACGCAGAAGAAGGCGCCCCTTCCGATGCTGCGATGGAGAGCAGATCGTCTACAGGGTCATACAGCGACATCGGTGAAGCCGGAGCAACACCGACGCCTGCAGACCGGACGGGTCGCACGTCATCCGGCGCACGGGGGTTACGCGAGGGATCGCCTGACGTCATCACCCCAGCGCCGTCCGCTAAAGCCTCGGAGGAACTCGCCCGATTCAGAGGAGCGACTGTGGCTGAAGCTTCAGTGTCCTCTTCCTCGAAAAAGGACCTCCTGTACCTCAGTGTGCAATTCGGGAGAGCATTGCAGTGCAAACACTCTCGCCGCACAAGAGCTGCGCAGGCGTGTTTGAAGCCCAAAAACTCTACACATCTCTCGTGACCGTCTGTCGACGAGATATACCCCATGCAACCAGGAGAAATGAAGATTTTTCCCATCGCCGTGAAAGGAGGGCGTTACAGGGAAAAACGACAGACTGACAGGCTCAAGCTGGGAATCAAAGGTGCCGCGATTTGGTAGCCGGCTATCTGGGATAGCACGAGTTTCACTGTACGCAGAGGTAAGCAACCTAAGATATTTCAGCTGAATAAATATCAGAGGATGGCAATACCATTCGCTCCGAGGAAGAAAGTAGAATGAGTGTAGAGCGGAGCGCCCCTCTTATAGAGCGGCTGATTGCTAATCATCTACACTCGCAAATCAATTAATTTGCCCGTTTTATATTCGGTACCACCTCCCAGGTTCGGTAAATCCCTTAGTCGAAGAACTCGACATTCGTCTGCGTTCTCGACTGTAAGGGAACGGGTATTCCAGAAAAAGGCAAGAACTCACCATATGTAGAACAAATTGTAGACATTGGATCAAACATTTCTACAAAGACTAAAACATGTATAGGAGTATGCTGCCAAGACAGTACAATAATCAACAAAAAGTGTATTCCAAAGAAAGAGTAGAACTCACCATATGTAGAACCACTTGATGCAATAAGTATTCCATGCAACGAGCATTCCATACGGTGAATATTCCAATTGATGAGTAATCCAGTTGAGGCGTAATCCACATGACGGGTATTCCTAAGAACAATAAATCAAAAGAACGGGTATTCCAAAAAAAGGCAAGAACTCACCATTTGCAGAACCACTTGATGCAATAAGTATTCCATGCAACGAGCATTCCATATGATGACTATTCCAGTTGGTGGAGAATCTAAATAACGAATTTTACATAGAACAATAAATCAAAAGAATGGGTATTCCAAAAAAAAGGCAAGAGCTTATAATATTTAAAAACACTTGACCAAAATTTGATGCAAAAATTATTCCATGCAGCGAGCATTCCATGCGGTGATTATTCCAATTGAGGCGTAATCCACGTGTCGGGTATTCCAAAGAACAATAAATAAAAAGAAGGGGTAATCCAAAAAAGAAAAGAATTTATAAAATTTAAAAACACTTAAACAAAATTCTATGCAATAAGTAATCCATGCAGAGAGCATTCCATGCGGTTAACATTCCAAATGACGAGTAATCCACAGTTGAGGCATAATCCACATGACGGGTATTCCAAAGAACAATAAATTAACAAAATGTGTATTCCAAAGAAAGACTAGAACTCACCATACGTAGAACCACTTGATGCAATAAGTATTCCATGCAACGAGCATTCCGTATGACGATTATTCCAGTTGAGCAGGAATCCACATGACGAATATTCCAAAGAACAATAAATCAAAAGAACGGGTATTCCAAAAAAGGCAAGGTCTTATAATATTTAAAAACACTTGACGGCGACCATCGCCGCGAAAAATGGACGAATCTAAGTAAAATATGAGCACTGACAGAATCTATGCTGAGATTCAGAGGTGCCGCGGTTTGGTGGCTTCAGCAATCTGGGCAAGCACAGCAACACCTTGCTCTGAGGTAAGCAACCTTTGATATTCCAGCAGAGTAATTGCGTCGAATAGAGAAGCAAACCACTATTCGCTCAGAAAAAAAAGCAGCATTAGTGTAGAGGCAAGCGCTCCTCTTATAGTGCGGCTAATTGCTAATCATCTACACTCGCAAATTAATTTGCCCATAATAAATTCGGCTCCACCCCTCTCAGCATAGGGATCTCCCCTAGTCGAAAATTCAACAGCGTCTGCATTTCGACTGAGAGGGAACCCCAATTCTCATGTTTTTTTGGAACCCCAATTCTCATGTCCCTAAAATAGGAGTAGACAAAAAAAAACAAAACAAGACGCAACTCGCGGCAGTTAATTCACCCCATTTGTCGCCTCTTACAAACAGCAAGGGGGTGCTAGGGACCTATTCTACCCTGGGTCCCCACGGGGACACATGATGGGAGATAGATGGAGCATAGTACAAATCAAATACAGACATTGGATCAAACATTTCTACAAAGACTAAAACATGTATAGGAATTTGCTGCCAAGACCATTGAAATACTGTAAAATTCGGGCAAAATTGCCTTAAACGTGTGTCACTTTCTTCAACAGTTTTTACTTTTTTAGTATTAATTGGTAAGTTTTTCCCTCCTCCTCCTCCTCCACCACCACCACAATTGTCATGTTTTTTTACACAATGCTAATTTTGGTAAGTGGTCTGTCAACAAATTCCAATTCATATTAGAGTCCCAACATCTTTTAAAGACAAAAACAGTCACGTACCTTTGATTACTGGTAGGTTTGCCCATAAATACCTGTGTAGAAGGATTTTTGCTTCAAATAGTTTGACTCTCTTCCAGTCTTTCATTTGTCAGTATCTTCCTTTTCGTTTGTTTACAGTTCTCTTTTTATCCCTCTTACATAGGATGGCAACCTTGGTAATATATGTCGGTTATTACAATCCACTGACAAGTTTTTG
>SRMA01027524.1:30000-31971 GCA_007224835.1 Danionella cerebrum | reverse complement strand
CCGTAGATATGGTTTAGCAAAGAGCAGGTGGTAGAAAGGGACTTTGATTTTACTGAGATTGTGCTGACTGAACATTTCCACTGAGTTACAGTCTAATAAATTCCTTGAATGCAACCGAACAGCATTTAGAGTTAAATGTGTCTTTCGGCAGGACGGGAGCACACTGAGAATAATTGGAGGTGGATCCTGCTCTGGCCTCCCTACCAGGTTCACAGCCTTCCCACAATCCCTTGCTGTTCTCACATTCACATCAGCCCTGTTTCATCGAAGGGAGAGTTATATCTAAGGACTTTGTGGATGATCCAGAAGTGCCTCTGCTTTTGTGAGTTAGACAGAAAGATAGAGAATGTGGTTAAGACGTAGCTAGAGAGCATAAACATTTTAACATCTTTGCGTAGTTCCTGGATGTGTTTTATTAACATTGTGAGATAAATGTGATCTATAGCTGAGGAGAAGAGTAACTAACAGGGAAATATTCAGCAGCCTTTAATGAGCCTGTTATAGATTATTTTGAGGATTATTTTTGGATGAACACTTGTGTTTTTTGTGATGCGTGCCTTTTTTTGTGCCATATGTTGTTTTCAGGATTTCCTTTAAAATTTGATGCAATTGATTTCTTAAATGCTTTCTTTTAATTTAAGATTTGCTTTGTTACAAATATATTTATTTCATGTTTACGCTGTTGTCTCTTGAAATAAAAATATTAAATTGACAGATCTGTTTAAAATGAGGCAATTGTGTAACATTATGTTAAAAATCATTGTAGTGGCCAAGCTTCTTATGTGATCATTTAAAGAGTGTCAGCTATGTAGTATCATGGGTAGTACAAATGAAGTAGGAAGAAATGTTTACTTTATTCTCTAGAGATGATCATGTGACCACCAGTGGTGTAAAGTAACTAATTACCAATACTCAAATTGTTGTAATCGAGTTGTTTTTTTGCAGAAATTGTATTATAAAGTAGATTTTAAAATGTATTCTTGGTTACATTTCTAGTCCTGTGTCTGTAATTTTACTGCACTACATTTTTTCATCCATACTGCTTTTTTAATGTATTTTTTTCCTATGTAACCAATCCAATACGTACATTCATTCATTTTCCATTTTTTCCCTTTCGGGGGTACACCATGAACAGATCGCCAGTCCATCATTCACTCACACATTCACACTTACGGGGAATTTAGATGATTCAATTAACCTGATGTACGTTTGTGGCATTGTGGGGGGAAGAAAACCCACTGAACATGACCTTCCAGGAAAGTCACCGGCGAGCCTCGAACCGATAACCTTCTAACTGGAAGCAACTGTGCTATTGTACGCTCTCTTATTTTGCTCTTTCTTTTTTCTCCCCCTTTTTTTCATCCCCATTGCTCCCTTTCTATCATTACTTTCGCTCTCTCACATTCTGTATTTCTATCGTTTGATCCCTCTTCTGTCTTACACTTTCTCTTTTTTCAATCTTACCTTCTCTCTTCTTTGTAACTCTTTCTCCTTCATTTGATCTTTTTCCCACCAGCTCTCTTCATGCCATCTATCTTTTCTTTTATGCTTACCTTCTTTTCTCCCTCTCACTCCTGCTCTTTTTATTTTTCTTTCTCTCTCTACCTCTCCTCTGATATTGAGGTTGCGCAAATGTAAATGTTGGTGAGATAAACTATTACGAGTCATAATGCATATTTGGGCTAAAATAAAATTCTATCAAAACAACTAAAACAATGAACACTGCAACACAATTCTGGTTTAAAATCTGCTGTTTTTACATTTTATTAAAATGATCTCATTTTGAATAATCAGAAAATGGCATTAATTCAGTACTATATGTAAAGCTGAACAAATGTTTGTTAAAATGCCATGAATAATTATTTTTTTCAATATGAGCTTTGTTGCTAATACATAGTTCACTTCCACTGTAGATAACACACTGCACAGTGGTCAAAATGTCCAGAGTGAGGAATTTTTACATTTTAGGAC
>SRMA01027524.1:0-22500 GCA_007224835.1 Danionella cerebrum | reverse complement strand
AAAAAAACATGAGAATGTGGTGGTGGTGGTGGTGGAGGAGGAGGAGGAGGAGGAGGAGGGGAAAATTACAATTTAATACTAAAAAATTAAAAACTGGCAAAGAAAGTAAAACGTTTGAGGCAATTTTGCCCAAAATTTACAGTATTTTAATGGTCTTGGCAGCAAATTCCTAGACATGTTTTAGTCGTTGTAGAAATGTTTTATCCAGAGTCTGTTTTTTATTTTTTACTATGCTCCATCTATCTCCCATCATCTGTCCCCGTGGGGACCCGGGGTAGAATAGGTCCCTAGCACCCCCTTGCTGTTCGTAAGAGGCGACAAATGGGGCGAATTAACTGCCGTGAGTTGCGGCGTGTTTTTTTTTGTCTTCTTCTTTTTTAGGACTCCATTATACACAAAAAGTTGTCAGTGGATTGTAATTACCGACATATTACCAGGTTTGACGTCCTATGTATGACCAAAAAAAGAGAAAGGTAAATAGACGAAATGGAAGATACTGAAAAATGAAAAACATGACGAGAGTCAAACTATTTTAACCAAAATTCCTTCTACACAGGTATTTATAAGAAAACTTTCAAGTAATCAAAGGTAAGTGACTGTTTTGTCTTTAAAAGATTTAGGGACTCTAATATGAAATTGGAATTTGTTGACAGACCAATAACCAAAATTATCATTGTATAAAAAAAACATGTGAATTGTGGTGGTGGTGCTGGTGGAGGAGGAGGAGGAGGAGGAGGAGGGGAAAATTACACTTTAATTCTAAAAAATTAAAAACTGGCAAAGAAGTAAAACGTTTGAGGCAATTTTGCCCAAAATGTACAGTATTTTACAGTATGTTGACAGATCAATAACCAACATTATCATTGTATAAAAAAAAAACATGAGAATTGTGGTGGTGGTGGTGGTGGTGGAGGAGGAGGAGGAGGAGGAGGAGGAGGGGAAAATTACAATTTAATACTAAAAAATTAAAACTGGCAAAGAAAGTAAAACGTTTGAGGCAATTTTGCCCAAAATGTACAGTATTTTACAGTATGTTGACAGACCAATAACCAAAATTATCATTGTATAAAAATAAAAACATGAGAATTGTGGTGGTGGTGGTGGTGGAGGAGGAGGAGGAGGAGGAGGAGGGGAAAATTACAATTTAACACTAAAAAATTAAAAACTGGCAAAGAAAGTAAAACGTTTGCGGCAATTTTGCCCAAAATTTACTGTATTTTACAGTATGTTGACAGACCAATAACCAAAATTATCATTGTATAAAAATAAAAACATGAGAATTGTGGTGGTGGTGGTGGAGGTGGAGGAGGAGGAGGAGGAGGGTAAAATTACAATTTAATACAAAAAAATTAAAAACTGGCAAAGAAAGTAAAACGTTTGAGGCAATTTTGCCCAAAATTTACAGTATTTTACAGTATGTTGACAGACCAATAACAAAATTATCATTGTATAAAAAAACATGAGAAATGTGGTGATGGTAGTGGTGGAGGAGGAGGAGGAGGAAGGGAAAATTACAATTTAATAAAAAAAAATTAAAAACTGGCTAAGAAAGTAAAACGTTTGAGGCAATTTTGCCCAAAATTTACCGTATTTTACAGTATATTGACAGACCAATAACCAAAATTATTATTATATAAAAAAAACATAACAATTCTGGTGCTGGTGGTGGTGGAGGAGGAGGAGGGGAAAATTACAATTTAATACTAAAAAATTTAAAACTGGCAAAGAAAGTAAAACGTTTGAGGCAATTTTGCTCAAAAATTACAGTATTTTAATGGTCTTGGCACTAAATTCCTAGACATGTTTTAGTCGTTGTAGAAATGTTTTATCCAGTGTCTGTATTTTATTTTTACTATGCTCCATCTATCTCCCATCATCTGTCCCCGTGGGGACCCGGGGTAGAATAGGTCCCTAGCACCCCCTTGCTGTTCGTAAGAGGCGACAAATGGGGCGAATTAACTGCCGTGAGTTGCGGCGTGTTTTTTTTTCTTCTTCTTTTTTAGGGACTCCATTATACACAAGAAGTTGTCAGTGGATTGTAGTTACCGGCATATTACCAGGTTTGACGTCCTATGTATGACCAAAAAAAGAGAAAGGTAAATAGACGAAATGGAAGATACTAAAAAATGAAAAACATGACGAGAGTCAAACTATTTTAAACAAAATTCCTTCTACACAGGTATTTATAAGAAAACTTTCAAGTAATCAAAGGTAAGTGACTGTTTTTGTCTTTAAAAGATTTAGGGACTCTAATATGAAATTGAATTTGTTGACAGACCAATAACCAAAATTATCATTGTATAAAAAAACTGTGGTGAATTGTGGTGGTCGTGGTGGTGGTGGAGGAGGAGGAGGAGGAGGAGGGGAAAATTACAGGTTTATACTAAAAAATTAAAAACTGGCAAAGAAAGTACAACGTTTGAGGCAATTTTGCCTAAAATTTACTGTATTTTACAGTATGTTGACCGACCAATAACCAAAATTATCATTGTATAAAACAAAAACATGACAATTGTGGTGGTGGTGGTGGTGGTGGAGAAGGAGGAGGAGGAGGGAAAAATTACAATTTAACACTAAAAAATTAAAAACTGGCAAAGAAAGTAAAACGTTTGAGGCAATTTTGCCCAAAATTTACAGTTTTTAATGGTCTTGGCAGCAAATTCCTTGACATGTTTTAGTCGTTATAGAAATGTTTTATCCAGAGTCTGTTTTTTAATTTTACTATGCTCCATCTATCTCCCATCATCTGTCCCCGTGGGGACCCGGGGTAGAATAGGTCCCTAGCACCCCCTTGCTGTTCGTAAGAGGCGACAAATGGGGCGAATTAACTGCCGTGAGTTGCGGCGTGTTTTTTTTTTGTCTTCTTTTTTAGGGACTCCATTATACACAAAAAGTTGTCAGTGGATTTTAGTTACCGACATATTACCAGGTTTGACGTCCTATGTATGACCAAAAAAAGAGAAAGGTAAATAGACGAAATGGAAGATACTGAAAAATGAAAAACATGACGAGAGTCAAACTATTTTAACCGAAATTCCTTCTACACAGGTATTTATAAGAAAACTTTCAAGTAATCAAAGGTAAGTGACTGTTTTTGTCTTTAAAAGATTTAGGGACTCTAATATGAAATGGAATTTGTTAACAGACCAATAACCAAAATTATCATTGTATAAAAAAAACTGTGGTGAAATGTGGTGGTCGTGGTGGTGGTGGAGGAGGAGGAGGAGGAGGAGGAGGAGGGGAAAATTACAATTTAATACTAAAAAATTTAAAACTGGCAAAGAAAGTAAAACGTTTGAGGCAATTTTGCCCAAAATTTACAGTTTTTTTAATGGTCTTGGCAGCAAATTCCTTGACATGTTTTAGTCGTTATAGAAATGTTTTATCCAGAGTCTGTTTTTTAATTTTACTATGCTCCATCTATCTCCCATCATCTGTCCCCGTGGGGACCCGGGGTAGAATAGGTCCCTAGCACCCCCTTGCTGTTCGTAAGAGGCGACAAATGGGGCGAATTAACTGCCGTGGGTTGCGGCGTGTTTTTTTTTTGTCTTCTTCTTTTTTAGGGACTCCATTATACACAAGAAGTTGTCAGTGGATTGTAGTTACCGACATATTACCAGGTTTGACGTCCTATGTATGACAAAAAAAAGAGAAAGGTAAATAGACGAAATAGATGATACTGAAAAATTAAAACATGACGAGAGTCAAACTACTTTAACCAAAATTTCTTCTACACAGGTATTTATAAGAAACCTGTCAAGTAATCAAAGGTAAGTGACTGTTTTTGTCTTTAAAAGATTTAGGGACTCTAATATGAAATGGAATTTGTTGACAGACCAATAACCAAAATTATCATTGTATAAAAAAACATGAGAATTGTGGTGGTGGTGGTGGTGGAGGAGGAGGAGGAGGGGAAAATTACAATTTAATACTAAAAAATTAAAAACTGGCAAAGAAAGTACAACGTTTGAGGCAATTTTGCCCAAAATTTACTGTATTTTACAGTATGTTGACCAACCAATAACCAAAATTATCATTGTATAAAAAAAAACATGACAATGGTGGTGGTGGTGGTGGTGGTGGTGGTGGAGGAGGAGGAGGAGGAGGAGGAGGAGGAGGGAAAAATTACAATTTAACACTAAAAAATTAAAAACTGGCAAAGAATGTAAAACGTTTGAGGCAATTTTGCCCAAAATTTACAGTTTTTTAATGGTCTTGGCAGCAAATTCCTAGACATGTTTTAGTCATGTAGAAATGTTTTATCCAGAGTCTGTTTTTTAATTTTACTATGCTCCATCTATCTCCCATCATCTGTCCCCGTAGGGACCCGGGGTAGAATAGGTCCCTAGCACCCCCTTGCTGTTCGTAAGAGGCGACAAATGGGGCAAATTAACTGCCGTGAGTTGCGGCTTGTTTTTTTTTGTCTTCTTCTTTTTTAGGGACTCCATTATACACAAAAAGTTGTCAGTGGATTGTAATTACCGACATATTACCAGGTTTGACGTCCTATGTATGACCAAAAAAAGAGAAAGGTAAATAGACGAAATAGATGATACTGAAAAATTAAAACATGACGAGAGTCAAACTACTTTAACCAAAATTTCTTCTACACAGGTATTTATAAGAAAACTTTCAAGTCATAAAAGGTAAGTGACTGTTTTTGTCTTTAAAAGATTTAGGGACTCTAATATGAATTGGAATTTGTTGACAGACCAATAACCAAAATTATCATTGTATAAAAAAAACATAAAAATTGTAGTGGTGGTGGTGGTGGTGGAGGAGGAGGAGGAGGAGGAGGGGAAAATTACAATTTAATACTAAAAAATTAAAACTGGCAAAGAAAGTAAAATGTTTGAGGCAATTTTGCCCAAAATTTACTGTATTTTACAGTATGTTGACAGACCAATAACCAAAATTATCATTGTATAAAAATAAAAACAAGAGAATTGTGGTGGTGGTGGTGGTGGTGGAGGAGGAGGAGGAGGAGGGGAAAATTACAATTTAATACAAAAAATTTAAAAACTTGTAAAAAAAGTAAAACGTTTGAGGCATTTTTGCCCAAAAATTACAGTATTTAATGGTCTTGGCAGCAAATTCCTAGACATGTTTTAGTCGTTGTAGAAATGTTTTATCCAGAGTCTGTTTTTTATTTTTACTATGCTCCATCTATCTCCCATCATCTGTCCCCGTGGGGACCCGGGGTAGAATAGGTCCCTAGCACCCCCTTGCTGTTCGTAAGAGGCGACAAATGGGGCGAATTAACTGCCGTGAGTTGCGGCTTGTTTTTTTTTGTCTTCTTCTTTTTAGGGACTCCATTATACACAAAAAGTTGTCAGTGGATTGTAATTACCGACATATTACCAGGTTTGACGTCCTATGTATGACCAAAAAAAGAGAAAGGTAAATAGACGAAATAGATGATACTGAAAAATTAAAACATGACGAGAGTCAAACGACTTTAACCAAAATTTCTTCTACACAGGTATTTATAAGAAAACTTTCAAGTCATCAAAGGTAAGTGACTGTTTTTGTCTTTAAAAGATTTAGGGACTCTAATATGAATTGGAATTTGTTGACAGACCAATAACAAAAATTATCATTGTATAAAAATAAAAACATGAGAATTGTGGTGGTGGTGGTGGTGGAGGAGGAGGAGGGGAAAATTACAATTTAATACTAAAAAATTAAAACTGGCAAAGAAAGTACAACGTTTGAGGCAATTTTGCCCAAAATTTACTGTACTTTACAGTATGTTGACCGAACAATAATCAAAATTATCATTATATAAAAAAAACATAAGAATTGTGGTGGTGGTGGTGGTGGAGGAGGAGGAGGAGGAGGGGAAAATTACAATTTAATACTAAAAAATAAAAAATGGGCAAAGAAAGTAAAACGTTTGAGGCAATTTTGCCCAAAATTTACTGTATTTTACAGTATGTTGACAGACCAATAACCAAAATTATCATTGTATAAAAATAAAAACATGAGAATTGTGGTGGTGGTGGTGGAGGAGGAGGAGTAGGAGGAGGAGGAGGGGAAAATTACAATTTAATACAAAAAAATTTAAAACTGGCAAAGAAAGTAAAACGTTTGAGGCAATTTTGCCCAAAAATTACAGTATTTTAATGGTCTTGGCAGCAAATTCCTAGACATGTTTTAGTCGTTGTAGAAATGTTTTATCCAGAGTCTGTTTTTTATTTTTACTATGCTCCATCTATCTCCCATCATCTGTCCCCGTGGGGACCCGGGGTAGAATAGGTCCCTAGCACCCCCTTGCTGTTCGTAAGAGGCGACAAATGGGGTGAATTAACTGCAGTGACTGCCGTGAGTTGCGGCTTGTTTTTTTTTTGTCTTCTTCTTTTTAGGGACTCCATTATACACAAAAAGTTGTCAGTGGATTGTAATTACCAACATATTACCAGGTTTGACGTCCTATGTATGACCAAAAAAAGAGAAAGGTAAATAGACAAAATGGAAGATACTGAAAAATGAAAAACATGTTGAGAGTCAAACTACTTTAACCAAAATTTCTTCTACACAGGTATTTATAAGAAAACTTTCAAGTAATCAAAGGTAAGTTACTGTTTTTGTCTTTAAAAGATTTAGGGACTCTAATATGAATTTGAATTTGTTGACAGACCAATATCCAAAATTATCATTGTATAAAAAAAAAACATGAGAATTGTGGTGGTCGTGGTGGTGGTGGAGGAGGAGGAGGAGGAGGGAAAAATTAAAATTTAATACAAAAAAAATTAAATCTGGCAAAGAAAATACAACGTTTGAGGCAATTTTGCCCAAAATTTACTGTATTTTACAGTATGTTGACAGACCAATAACCAAAATTATCATTGTATAAAAAAAACATAAGAATTGTAGTGGTGGTGGTGGTGGAGGAGGAGGAGGAGGAGGAGGAGGGGAAAATTACAATTTAATACTAAAAAATTAAAAACTGGCAAAGAAGTAAAACGTTTGAGACAATTTTGCCCAAAATGTACAGTATTTTACAGTATGTTGACAGACCAATAACAAAATTATCATTGTATAAAAAAAAACATGAGAATTGTGGTGGTGGTGGTGGAGGTGGAGGAGGAGGAGGAGGAGGGTAAAATTACAATTTAATACAAAAAAATTAAAAACTGGCAAAGAAAGTAAAACGTTTGAGGCAACTTTGCCCAAAATTTACTGTATTTTTCAGTATGTTGACCGACCAATAACCAAAATTATCATTATATAAAAAAAAACACAAGAATTGTGGTGATGGTGGTGGTGGTGGTGGAGGAGGAGGAGGAGGAGGAGGGGAAAATTACAATTTAATACTAAAAAATTAAAACTGGCAAAGAAAGTAAAACGTTTGAGGCAATTTTGCCCAAAATTTACAGTATTTTAATGGTCTTGGCAGCAAATTCCTAGACATGTTTTAGTCGTTGTAGAAATGTTTTATCCAGAGTCTGTTTTTTATTTTTACTATGCTCCATCTATCTCCCATCATCTGTCCCCGTGGGGACCCGAGGTAGAATAGGTCCCTAGCACCCCCTTGCTGTTCGTAAGAGGCGACAAATGGGGCGAATTAACTGCCGTGAGTTGCGGCGTGTTTTTTTTTTTCTTCTTCTTTTTAGGGACTCCATTATACACAAGAAGTTGTCAGTGGATTGTAGTTACCGACATATTACGAGGTTTGACGTCCTATGTATGACCAAAAAAAGAGAAAGGTAAATAGACGAAATGGAAGATACTGAAAAATGAAAAACATGACGAGAGTCAAACTACTTTAACCAAAATTTCTTCTACGCAGGTATTTATAAGAAAACTTTCAAGTAATCAAAGGTAAGTGACTGTTTTTGTCTTTAAAAGATTTTGGGACTCTAATATGAATTGGAATTTGTTGACAGACCAATATCCAAAATTATCATTGTATAAAAAAAAAACATAAGAATTGTGGTGGAGGTGGTGTTGGTGGTGGTGGAGGAGGAGGAGGAGGAGGGGAAAATTACAATTTAATACTAAAAAATAAAAAACTGGCAAAGAAAGTAAAACGTTTGAGGCAATTTTGCCCAAAATTTACTGTATTTTACAGTATGTTGACAGACCAATAACCAAAATTATCATTGTATAAAAAAAACATGAGAATTGTGGTGGAGGTGGTGTTGGTGGTGGTGTTGGAGGAGGAGGAGGAGGAGGAGGGGAAAATTACAATTTAATACTAAAAAATTAAAAACTGGCAAAGAAAGTACAACGTTTGAGGCAATTTTGCCAAAATTTACTGTATTTTACAGTATGTTGACAGACCAATAACCAAAATTATCATTGTATAAAAAAAAAACATGAGAATGTGGTGGTGGTGGTGGAGGAGGAGGAGGAGGAGGAGGAGGGGAAAATTACAATTTAATACTAAAAAATTTAAAAACTGTCAAAGGAAGTAAAACGTTTGAGGCAATTTTGCCCAAAATTTACTGTATTTTACAGTATGTTGACCGACCAATAACCAAAATTATCATTGTATAAAAAAAAAACATAAGAATTGTGGTGGTGGTGGTGGTGGAGGAGGAGGAGGAGGAGGAGGGGAAAATTACAATTTAACACTAAAAATTAAAAACTGGCAAAGAAACTAAAACGTTGAGGCAATTTGCCCAAAATTACAGTTTTTTAATGGTCTTGCCAGCAAATTCCTTGACATGTTTTAGTCTAAAAAATTAAAAACTGGCAAAGAAAGTAAAAGTTTGAGGCAATTTTGCCCAAAATTTACAGTTTTTTAATGGTCTTGGCAGCAAATTCCTTGACATGTTTTAGTCGTTATAGAAATGTTTTATCTAGAGTCTGTTTTTTAATTTTACTATGCTCCATCAATCTCCCATCATCTGTCCCCGTGGGGACCCGGGGTAGAATAGGTCCCTAGCACCCCCTTGCTGTTCGTAAGAGGCGACAAATGGGGCGAATTAACTGCCGTGAGTTGCGGCTTGTTTTTTTTTGTCTTCTTCTTTTTAGGGACTCCATTATACACAAAAAGTTGTCAGTGGATTGTAATTACCGACATATTACCAGGTTTGACGTCCTATGTATGACCAAAAAAAGAGAAAGGTAAATAGATAAAATGGAAGATACTGAAAAATGAAAAACATGTTGAGAGTCAAACTACTTTAACTAAAATTTCTTCTACACAGGTATTTGTAAGAAAACTCTCAAGTAATTAAAGGTAAGTGACTGTTTTTGTCTTTAAAAGATTTAGGGACTCTAATATGAATTGGAATTTGTTGACAGACCAATATCCAAAATTATCATTGTATAAAAAAACCATGAGAATTGTGGTGGAGGTGGTGTTGGTGGTGGTGGTGGAGGAGGAGGAGGAGGAGGAGGAGGGGAAAATTACAATTTAATACAAAAAAATTAAAAACTGGCAAAGAAAGTACAACGTTTGAGGCAATTTTGCCCAAAATTTACTGTATTTTACAGTATGTTGACAGACCAATAACCAAAATTAGCATTGTATAAAAAAAACATGAGAATTGTGGTGGTGGTGGTGGTGGAGGAGGAGGAGGAGGAGGAGGGGAAAATTACAATTTAATACAAAAAAATTTAAAACTGGCAAAGAAAGTGAAACGTTTGAGGCAATTTTGCCCAAAATTTACTGTATTTTACAGTATGTTGACCGACCAATAACCAAAATTATCATTATATAAAAAAAAAAAACATAAGAATTGTGGTGGTGGTGGTGGTGGTGGTGGTGGAGGAGGAGGAGGAGGAGGGGAAAATTACAATTTAATACTAAAAAATTAAAAACTGTCAAAGAAAGTTAAAGTTTGAGGCAATTTTGCCAAAAATTTACAGTGTTTTAATGGTCTTGGCAGCAAATTCCTAGACATGTTTTAGTCGTTGTAGAAATGTTTTATCCAGAGTCTGTTTTTTATTTTTACTATGCTCCATCTATCTCCCATCATCTGTCCCCGTGGGGACCCGGGGTAGAATAGGTCCCTAGCACCCCCTTGCTGTTCGTAAGAGGCGACAAATGGGGCGAATTAACTGCCGTGAGTTGCGGCGTGTTTTTTTTTTCTTCTTCTTTTTTAGGGACTCCATTATACACAAGAAGTTGTCAGTGGATTGTAGTTACCGACATATTACCAGGTTTGACGTCCTATGTATGACCAAAAAAAGAGAAAGGTAAATAGACGAAATGGAAGATACTAAAAAATGAAAAACATGACGAGAGTCAAACTATTTTAACCAAAATTCCTTCTACACAGGTATTTATAAGAAAACTTACAAGTAATCAAAGGTAAGTGACTGTTTTTGTCTTTAAAAGATTTAGGGACTCTAATATGAAATGGAATTTGTTAACAGACCAATAACCAAAATTATCATTGTATAAAAAAAACTGTGGTGAAATGTGGTGGTCATGGTGGTGGTGGAGGAGGAGGAGGAGGAGGAGGAGGGGAAAATTACAATTTTATACTAAAAAAATTAAAAACTGGCAAAGAAAGTACAACGTTTGAGGCAATTTTGCCCAAAATTTATTGTATTTTACAGTATGTTGTTGACAGACCAATAACCAAAATTATCATTGTATAAAAAAAAAACATGAGAATTGTGGTGGTGGTGGTGGTGGTGGAGGAGGAGGAGGAGGAGGAGGAGGGGAAAATTACAATTTAATACTAAAAAATTAAAAACTGGCAAAGAAAGTAAAACGTTTGAGGCAATTTTGCCCAAAATTTACAGTTTTTTAATGGTATTGGCAGCAAATTCCTAGACATGTTTTAGTCATGTAGAAATGTTTTATCCAGAGTCTGTTTTTTATTTTTACTATGCTCCATCTATCTCCCATCATCTGTCCCCGTGGGGACCCGGGGTAGAATAGGTCCCTAGCACCCCTTTGCTGTTCGTAAGAGGCGACAAATGGGGCGAATTAACTGCCGTGAGTTGCGGCATGTTTTTTTTTTGTCTTGTTCTTTTTTAGGGACTCCATTATACACAAAAAGTTGTCAGTGGATTGTAATTACCGACATATTACGAGGTTTGACGTCCTATGTATGACCAAAAAAAGAGAAAGGTAAATAGACGAAATGGAAGATACTAAAATATGAAAAACATGACGAGAGTCAAACTATTTTAACCAAAATTCCTTCTACACAGGTATTTATAAGAAAACTTTCAAGTAATCAAAGGTAAGTGACTGTTTTTGTCTTTTAAAAGATTTAGGGACTCTAATATGAAATGGAATTTGTTGACAGACCAATAACCAAAATTATCATTGTATAAAAAAACTGTGGTGAATTGTGGTGGTCGTGGTGGTGGTGGAGGAGGAGGAGGAGGAGGAGGGGAAAATTACAATTTTATACTAAAAAATTAAAAACTGGCAGAGAAAGTACAACGTTTGAGGCAATTTTGCCCAAAATTTACTGTATTTTACAGTATGTTGACAGACCAATAACCAAAATTATCATTGTATAAAAATAAAAACATAAGAATTGTAGTGGTGGTGGTGGTGGTGGAGGAGGAGGAGGAGGAGGAGGAGGGGAAAATTACAATTTAACACTAAAAATTAAAAACTGGCAAAGAAAGTAAAACGTTTGAGGCAATTTTGCCCAAAATTTACAGCTTTTTAATGGTCTTGGCAGCAAATTCCTTGACATGTTTTAGTCGTTATAGAAATGTTTTATCCAGAGTCTGTTTTTTAATTTTACTATGCTCCATCTATCTCCCATCATCTGTCCCCGTGGGGACCCGGGTAGAATAGGTCCCTAGCACCCCCTTGCTGTTCGTAAGAGGCGACAAATGGGGCGAATTAACTGCCGTGAGTTGCGGCGTGTTTTTTTTTTGTCTTCTTTTTTAGGGACTCCATTATACACAAAAAGTTGTCAGTGGATTGTAGTTACCGACATATTACGAGGTTTGACGTCCTATGTATGATCAAAAAAAGAGAAAGGTAAATAGACGAAATGGAAGATACTAAAAAATTAAAAACATGACGAGAGTCAAACTATTTTAACCAAAATTCCTTCTACACAGGTATTTATAAGAAAACTTACAAGTAATCAAAGGTAAGTGACTGTTTTTGTCTTTAAAAGATTTAGGGACTCTAATATAAAATGGAATTTGTTAACAGACCAATAACCAAAATTATCATTGTATAAAAAAAACTGTGGTGAAATGTGGTGGTCGTGGTGGTGGTGGAGGAGGAGGAGGAGGAGGAGGAGGGGAAAATTACAATTTTATACTAAAAAATGAAAAACTGGCAAAGAAAGTACAACGTTTGAGGCAATTTTGCCCAAAATTTACTGTATTTTACAGTATGTTGACCGACCAATAACCAAAATTATCATTGTATAAAAAAAAACATGACAATTGTGGTAGTGGTAGTGGTGGTGGTGGAGGAGGAGGAGGAGGAGGAGGGGAAAATTACAATTTAACACAAAAAAATTAAAAACTGGCAAAGAAAGTAAAACGTTTGAGGCAATTTTGCCCAAAATTGATAGTTTTTTAATGGTCTTGGCAGCAAATTCCTAGACATGTTTTAGTCGTTATAGAAATGTTTTATCCAGTGTCTGTTTTTTATTTTTACTATGCTCCATCTATCTCCCATCATCTGTCCCCGTGGGGACCAGGGGTAGAATAGGTCCCTAGCACCCCCTTGCTGTTCGTAAGAGGCGACAAATGGGGCGAATAAACTGCCGTGAGTTGCGGCGTGTTTTTTTTTCTTCTTCTTTTTTAGGGACTCCATTATACACAAGAAGTTGTCAGTGGATTGTAGTTACCGACATATTAACAGGTTTGACGTCCTATGTATGACCAAAAAAAGAGAAAGGTAAATAGACGAAATGGAAGATACTGAAAAATGAAAAACATGACGAGAGTCACACTATTTAACCAAAATTCCTTCTACACAGGTATTTATAAGAAAACTTTCAAGTAATCAAAGGTAAGTGACTGTTTTGTCTTTAAAAGATTTAGGGACTCTAATATGAAATGGAATTTGTTGACAGACCAATAACCAAAATTATAATTTTATAAAAAAAACTGTGGTGAATTGTGGTGGTCGTGGTGGTGGTGGAGGAGGAGGAGGAGGAGGAGGGGAAAATTACAGTTTTATACTAAAAAAATAAAAACTGGCAAAGAAAGTACAACGTTTGAGGCAATTTTGCCCAAAAATTACTGTATTTTACAGTATGTTGACAGACCAATAACCAAAATTATCATTGTATAAAAATAAAAACATGAGAATTGTGGTAGTGGTGGTGGTGGAGGAGGAGGAGGAGGAGGAGGGGAAAATTACAATTTAACACTAAAAAATTAAAAACAGGCAAAGAAAGTAAAACGTTTGAGGCAATTTTGCCCAAAATTTACAGTTTTTTAATGGTCTTGGCAGCAAATTCCTTGACATGTTTTAGTCGTTATAGAAAAGTTTTATCCAGTGTCTGTTTTTTAATTTTACTATGCTCCATCTATCTCCCATCATCTGTCCCCGTGGGGACCCGGGGTAGAATAGGTCCCTAGCACCCCCTTGCTGTTCGTAAGAGGCGACAAATGGGGCGAATTAACTGCGTGAGTTGCGGCGTGTTTTTTTTTTGTCTTCTTTTTTAGGGACTCCATTATACACAAAAAGTTGTCAGTGGATTGTAATTACCGACATATTACCAGGTTTGACGTCCTATGTATGACCAAAAAAAAGAGAAAGGTAAATAGACGAAATGGAAGATACTGAAAAATGAAAAACATGACGAGAGTCAAACTATTTTAACCAAAATTTCTTCTACACAGGTATTTAAAAGAAAACTTTCAAGTAATCAAAGGTAAGTGACTGTTTTTGTCTTTAAAAGATTTAGGGACTCTAATATGAATTGGAATATGTTGACAGACCAATAACCAAAATTATCATTGTATAAAAATAAAAACATGGGGAGTGTGGTGGTGGTGGTGGAGGAGGAGGAGGAGGAGGAGGAGGAGGGGAAAATTACAGTGGTATACTAAAAAATTAAAAACTGGCAAAGAAAGTACAACGTTTGAGGCAATTTTGCCCAAAATTTACTGTATTTTACAGTATGTTGACCGACCAATAACAAAAATTATCATTGTATAAAAAAAAACATGACAATTGTGGTGGTGGTGGTGGTGGTGGTGGTGGTGGAGGAGGAGGAGGAGGGAAAAATTACAATTTAACACTAAAAAATTAAAAACTGGCAAAGAAAGTAAAAGTTTGAGGCAATTTTGCCCAAAATTTACAGTTTTTTAATGGTCTTGGCAGCAAATTCCTTGACATGTTTTAGTCGTTATAGAAATGTTTTATCCAGAGTCTGTTTTTTAATTTACTATGCTCCATCTATCTCCCATCATCTGTCCCCGTGGGGACCCGGGGTAGAATAGGTCCCTAGCACCCCCTTGCTGTTCGTAAGAGGCGACAAATGGGGCGAATTAACTGCCGTGAGTTGCGGCGTGTTTTTTTTGTCTTCTTTTTTAGGGACTCCATTATACACAAAAAGTTGTCAGTGGATTGTTGTTACCGACATATTACAAGGTTTGACGTCCTATGTATGATCAAAAAAAGAGAAAGGTAAATAGACGAAATGGAAGATACTAAAAAATGAAAAACATGACGAGAGTCAAACTATTTTAACCAAAATTCCTTCTACACAGGTATTTATAAGAAAACTTACAAGTAATCAAAGGTAAGTGACTGTTTTTGTCTTTAAAAGATTTAGGGACTCTAATATAAAATGGAATTTGTTAACAGACCAATAACCAAAATTATCATTGTATAAAAAAAAACTGTGGTGAAATGTGGTGGTCGTGGTGGTGGTGGAGGAGGAGGAGGAGGAGGGAAAAATTACAATTTTATACTAAAAAATTAAAAACTGGCAAAGAAAGTACAACGTTTGAGGCAATTTTGCCCAAATTTACTGTATTTTACAGTATGTTGACCGACCAATAACCAAAATTATCATTGTATAAAAAAAAAACATGACAATTGTGGTGGTGGTGGTAGTGGTGGTGGAGGAGGAGGAGGAGGGGAAAATGACAATTTAACACTAAAAAATTAAAAACTGGCAAAGAAAGTAAAACGTTTGAGGCAATTTTGCCCAAAATGTACAGTATTTTAATGGACTTGGCAGCAACTTCCTAGACATGTTTTAGTCGTTGTAGAAGTTTTTTATCCAGTGACTGTTTTTTATTTTTACTATGCTCCATCTATCCCCCATCATCTGTCCCCGCGGGGACCCGGGGTAGAATAGGTCCCTAGCACCCCCTTGCTGTTCGTAAGAGGCGACAAATGGGGCGAATTAACTGCCGTGAGTTGCGGCGTGTTTTTTTTTTGTCTTCTTTTTTAGGGACTCCATTATACACAAAAAGTTGTCAGTGGATTGTAGTTACCGACATATTACGAGGTTTGACGTCCTATGTATGATCAAAAAAAGAGAAAGGTAAATAGACGAAATGGAAGATACTGAAAAATGAAAAACATGACGAGAGTCACACTATTTTAACCAAAATTCCTTCTACACAGGTATTTATAAGAAAACTTTCAAGTAATCAAAGGTAAGTGACTGTTTTTGTCTTTAAAAGATTTAGGGACTCTAATATGAAATGGAATTTGTTGACAGACCAATAACCAAAATTATCATTGTATAAAAAAAACTGTGGTGAAATGTGGTGGTCGGGGTGGTGGTGGAGGAGGAGGAGGAGGAGGAGGGGAAAATTACAGTTTTATACTAAAAAATTAAAAACTGGCAAAGAAAGTACAACGTTTGAGGCAATTTTGCCTAAAATTTACTGTATTTTACAGTATGTTGACCGACCAATAACCAAAATTATCATTGTATAAAAAAAACATGACAATTGTGGTGGTGGTGGTGGTGGTGGTGGAGGAGGAGAAGGAGGAGGAGGAGGAGGAGGAGGAGGGAAAAATTACAATTTAACACTAAAAAATTAAAAACTGGCAAAGAAAGTAAAACGTTTGAGGCAATTTTGCCCAAAATTTACAGTTTTTTAATGGTCTTGGCAGCAAATTCCTTGACATGTTTTAGTCGTTATAGAAATGTTTTATCCAGAGTCTGTTTTTTAATTTTACTATGCTCCATCTATCTCCCATCATCTGTCCCCGTGGGGACCCGGGGTAGAATAGGTCCCTAGCACCCCCTTGCTGTTCGTAAGAGGCGAAAAATGGGGTGAATTAACTGCCGTGAGTTGCGGCATGTTTTTTTTTTGTCTTCTTCTTTTTTAGGGACTCCATTATACACAAAAAGTTGTCAGTGGATTGTAATTACCGATATATTACCAGGTTTGACGTCCTATGTATGACCAAAAAAAGAGAAAGGTAAATAGATAAAATGGAAGATACTGAAAAATGAAAAACATGTTGAGAGTCAAACTACTTGAACCAAAATTTCTTCTACACAGGTATTTATAAGAAAACTTTCAAGTAATCAAAGGTAAGTGACTGTTTTTGTCTTAAAAAGATTTAGGGACTCTAATATGAAATGGAATTTGTTGACAGACCAATAACCAAAATTATCATTGTATAAAAAAATCTGTGGTGAATTGTGGTGGTCGTGGTGGTGGTGGAGGAGGAGGAGGAGGAGGAGGGGAAAATTACAGTTTTATACTAAAAAATGAAAAACTGGCAAAGAAAGTACAACGTTTGAGGCAATTTTGCCCAAAATTTACTGTATTTTACAGTATGTTGACCGACCAATAACCAAAATTATCATTGTATAAAAAAAAACATGACAATTGTGGTAGTGGTGGTGGTGGAGGAGGAGGAGGAGGAGGAGGGGGAAAATTACAATTTAACACAAAAAAATTAAAAACTGGCAAAGAAAGTAAAACGTTTGAGGCAATTTTGCCCAAAATTGATAGTTTTTTAATGGTCTTGGCAGCAAATTCCTAGACATGTTTTAGTCGTTATAGAAATGTTTTATCCAGTGTCTGTTTTTTATTTTTACTATGCTCCATCTATCTCCCATCATCTGTCCCCGTGGGGACCAGGGGTAGAATAGGTCCCTAGCACCCCCTTGCTGTTCGTAAGAGGCGACAAATGGGGCGAATAAACTGCCGTGAGTTGCGGCGTGTTTTTTTTTCTTCTTCTTTTTTAGGGACTCCATTATACACAAGAAGTTGTCAGTGGATTGTAGTTACCGACATATTAACAGGTTTGACGTCCTATGTATGACCAAAAAAAGAGAAAGGTAAATAGACGAAATGGAAGATACTGAAAAATGAAAAACATGACGAGAGTCACACTATTTAACCAAAATTCCTTCTACACAGGTATTTATAAGAAAACTTTCAAGTAATCAAAGGTAAGTGACTGTTTTGTCTTTAAAAGATTTAGGGACTCTAATATGAAATGGAATTTGTTGACAGACCAATAACCAAAATTATAATTTTATAAAAAAAACTGTGGTGAATTGTGGTGGTCGTGGTGGTGGTGGAGGAGGAGGAGGAGGAGGAGGGGAAAATTACAGTTTTATACTAAAAAAATAAAAACTGGCAAAGAAAGTACAACGTTTGAGGCAATTTTGCCCAAAAATTACTGTATTTTACAGTATGTTGACAGACCAATAACCAAAATTATCATTGTATAAAAATAAAAACATGAGAATTGTGGTAGTGGTGGTGGTGGAGGAGGAGGAGGAGGAGGAGGGGAAAATTACAATTTAACACTAAAAAATTAAAAACAGGCAAAGAAAGTAAAACGTTTGAGGCAATTTTGCCCAAAATTTACAGTTTTTTAATGGTCTTGGCAGCAAATTCCTTGACATGTTTTAGTCGTTATAGAAAAGTTTTATCCAGTGTCTGTTTTTTAATTTTACTATGCTCCATCTATCTCCCATCATCTGTCCCCGTGGGGACCCGGGGTAGAATAGGTCCCTAGCACCCCCTTGCTGTTCGTAAGAGGCGACAAATGGGGCGAATTAACTGCGTGAGTTGCGGCGTGTTTTTTTTTTGTCTTCTTTTTTAGGGACTCCATTATACACAAAAAGTTGTCAGTGGATTGTAATTACCGACATATTACCAGGTTTGACGTCCTATGTATGACCAAAAAAAAGAGAAAGGTAAATAGACGAAATGGAAGATACTGAAAAATGAAAAACATGACGAGAGTCAAACTATTTTAACCAAAATTTCTTCTACACAGGTATTTAAAAGAAAACTTTCAAGTAATCAAAGGTAAGTGACTGTTTTTGTCTTTAAAAGATTTAGGGACTCTAATATGAATTGGAATATGTTGACAGACCAATAACCAAAATTATCATTGTATAAAAATAAAAACATGGGGAGTGTGGTGGTGGTGGTGGAGGAGGAGGAGGAGGAGGAGGAGGAGGGGAAAATTACAGTGGTATACTAAAAAATTAAAAACTGGCAAAGAAAGTACAACGTTTGAGGCAATTTTGCCCAAAATTTACTGTATTTTACAGTATGTTGACCGACCAATAACAAAAATTATCATTGTATAAAAAAAAACATGACAATTGTGGTGGTGGTGGTGGTGGTGGTGGTGGTGGAGGAGGAGGAGGAGGGAAAAATTACAATTTAACACTAAAAAATTAAAAACTGGCAAAGAAAGTAAAAGTTTGAGGCAATTTTGCCCAAAATTTACAGTTTTTTAATGGTCTTGGCAGCAAATTCCTTGACATGTTTTAGTCGTTATAGAAATGTTTTATCCAGAGTCTGTTTTTTAATTTACTATGCTCCATCTATCTCCCATCATCTGTCCCCGTGGGGACCCGGGGTAGAATAGGTCCCTAGCACCCCCTTGCTGTTCGTAAGAGGCGACAAATGGGGCGAATTAACTGCCGTGAGTTGCGGCGTGTTTTTTTTGTCTTCTTTTTTAGGGACTCCATTATACACAAAAAGTTGTCAGTGGATTGTTGTTACCGACATATTACAAGGTTTGACGTCCTATGTATGATCAAAAAAAGAGAAAGGTAAATAGACGAAATGGAAGATACTAAAAAATGAAAAACATGACGAGAGTCAAACTATTTTAACCAAAATTCCTTCTACACAGGTATTTATAAGAAAACTTACAAGTAATCAAAGGTAAGTGACTGTTTTTGTCTTTAAAAGATTTAGGGACTCTAATATGAATTGGAATTTGTTGACAGACCAATAACAGAAATTATCATTGTATAAAAATAAAAACATGAGAATTGTGGTGGTGGTGGTGGTGGAGGAGGAGGAGGGGAAAATTACAATTTAATACTAAAAAATTAAAAACTGGCAAAGAAAGTAAAACGTTTGAGGCAATTTTGCCCAAAATTTACAGTTTTTTAATGGTCTTGGCAGCAAATTCCTTGACATGTTTTAGTCGTTATAGAAATGTTTTATCCAGAGTCTGTTTTTTAATTTTACTATGCTCCATCTATCTCCCATCATCTGTCCCCGTGGGGACCCGGGGTAGAATAGGTCCCTAGCACCCCCTTGCTGTTCGTAAGAGGCGACAAATGGGGCGAATTAACTGCCGTGAGTTGCGGCGTGTTTTTTTTTTGTCTTCTTTTTTAGGGACTCCATTATACACAAAAAGTTGTCAGTGGATTGTAGTTACCGACATATTACGAGGTTTGACGTCCTATGTATGATCAAAAAAAGAGAAAGGTAAATAGACGAAATGGAAGATACTGAAAAATGAAAAACATGACGAGAGTCACACTATTTTAACCAAAATTCCTTCTACACAGGTATTTATAAGAAAACTTTCAAGTAATCAAAGGTAAGTGACTTTTTTTGTCTTTAAAAGATTTAGGGACTCTAATATGAAATGGAATTTGTTGACAGACCAATAACCAAAATTATCATTGTATAAAAAAAACTGTGGTGAAATGTGGTGGTCGGGGTGGTGGTGGAGGAGGAGGAGGAGGAGGAGGGGAAAATTACAGTTTTATACTAAAAAATTAAAAACTGGCAAAGAAAGTACAACGTTTGAGGCAATTTTGCCTAAAATTTACTGTATTTTACAGTATGTTGACCGACCAATAACCAAAATTATCATTGTATAAAAAAAACATGACAATTGTGGTGGTGGTGGTGGTGGTGGTGGAGGAGGAGGAGGAGGAGGAGGAGGAGGGAAAAATTACAATTTAACACTAAAAATTAAAAACTGGCAAAGAAAGTAAAACGTTTGAGGCAATTTTGCCCAAAATTTACAGTTTTTTAATGGTCTTGGCAGCAAATTCCTTGACATGTTTTAGTCGTTATAGAAATGTTTTATCAAGAGTCTGTTTTTTAGTTTTACTATGCTCCATCTATCTCCCATCATCTGTCCCCGTGGGGACCCGGGGTAGAATAGGTCCCTAGCACCCCCTTGCTGTTCGTATAAGGCGACAAATGGGGCGAATTAACTGCCGTGAGTTGCGGCGTGTTTTTTTTTTTCTTCTTCTTTTTTAGGGACTCCATTATACACAAGAAGTTGTCAGTGGATTGTAGTTACCGACATATTACCAGGTTTGACGTCCTATGTATGACCAAAAAAAGAAAAAGGTAAATAGACGAAATGGAAGATACTAAAAAATGAAAAACATGACGAGAGTCAAACTATTTTAACCAAAATTCCTTCTACACAGGTATTTATAAGAAAACTTTCAAGTAATCAAAGGTAAGTGACTGTTTTTGTCTTTAAAAGATTTAGGGACTCTAATATGAAATTGAATTTGTTGACAGACCAATAACCAAAATTATCATTGTATAAAAAAAACTGTGGTGAATTGTGGTGGTCGTGGTGGTGGTGGAGGAGGAGGAGGAGGAGGAGGGGAAAATTACAGTTTTATACTAAAAAATTAAAAACTGGCAAAGAAAGTACAACGTTTGAGGCAATTTTGCCCAAAATTTACTTTATTTTACAGTATGTTGACCGACTAATAACCAAAATTATCATTGTATAAAAAAAAACATGACAATTGTGGTGGTGGTGGTAGTGGTGGTGGAGGAGGAGGAGGAGGGGAAAATTACAATTTAACACTAAAAAATTAAAAACTGGCAAAGAAAGTAAAACGTTTGAGGCAATTTTGCCCAAAATTTACAGTTTTTTAATGGTCTTGGCAGCAAATTCCTTGACATGTTTTAGTCGTTATAGAAATGTTTTATCCAGAGTCTGTTTTTTAATTTTACTATGCTCCATCTATCTCCCATCATCTGTCCCCGTGGGGACCCGGGGTAGAATAGGTCCCTAGCACCCCCTTGCTGTTCGTAAGAGGCGACAAATGGGGCGAATTAACTGCCGTGAGTTGCGGCGTGTTTTTTTTTTGTCTTCTTTTTTAGGGACTCCATTATACACAAAAAGTTGTCAGTGGATTGTAGTTACCGACATATTACCAGGTTTGACGTCCTATGTATGACCAAAAAAAGAGAAAGGTAAATAGACGAAATGGAAGATACTAAAATATGAAAAACATGACGAGAGTCAAACTATTTTAACCAAAATTCCTTCTACACAGGTATTTATAAGAAAACTTTCAAGTAATCAAAGGTAAGTGACTGTTTTTGTCTTTTAAAAGATTTAGGGACTCTAATATGAAATGGAATTTGTTGACAGACCAATAACCAAAATTATCATTGTATAAAAAAACTGTGGTGAATTGTGGTGGTCGTGGTGGTGGTGGAGGAGGAGGAGGAGGAGGAGGGGAAAATTACAATTTTATACTAAAAAATTAAAAACTGGCAGAGAAAGTACAACGTTTGAGGCAATTTTGCCCAAAATTTACTGTATTTTACAGTATGTTGACAGACCAATAACCAAAATTATCATTGTATAAAAATAAAAACATAAGAATTGTAGTGGTGGTGGTGGTGGTGGAGGAGGAGGAGGAGGAGGAGGAGGGGAAAATTACAATTTAACACTAAAAATTAAAAACTGGCAAAGAAAGTAAAACGTTTGAGGCAATTTTGCCCAAAATTTACAGCTTTTTAATGGTCTTGGCAGCAAATTCCTTGACATGTTTTAGTCGTTATAGAAATGTTTTATCCAGAGTCTGTTTTTTAATTTTACTATGCTCCATCTATCTCCCATCATCTGTCCCCGTGGGGACCCGGGTAGAATAGGTCCCTAGCACCCCCTTGCTGTTCGTAAGAGGCGACAAATGGGGCGAATTAACTGCCGTGAGTTGCGGCGTGTTTTTTTTTTGTCTTCTTTTTTAGGGACTCCATTATACACAAAAAGTTGTCAGTGGATTGTAGTTACCGACATATTACGAGGTTTGACGTCCTATGTATGATCAAAAAAAGAGAAAGGTAAATAGACGAAATGGAAGATACTAAAAAATGAAAAACATGACGAGAGTCAAACTATTTTAACCAAAATTCCTTCTACACAGGTATTTATAAGAAAACTTACAAGTAATCAAAGGTAAGTGACTGTTTTTGTCTTTAAAAGATTTAGGGACTCTAATATAAAATGGAATTTGTTAACAGACCAATAACCAAAATTATCATTGTATAAAAAAAACTGTGGTGAAATGTGGTGGTCGTGGGGGTGGTGGAGGAGGAGGAGGAGGAGGAGGAGGGGAAAATTACAATTTTATA
>SRMA01027523.1:46707-98071 GCA_007224835.1 Danionella cerebrum | reverse complement strand
ATATGGCAAAGCCTCAAACTAAGTTCTTTCTGATCTCTGTCTAGGTTTTTTAGTCTACACAAAACCTTACTCGATAGAGACTACGTACCTGCCAAATAATACTCAAGATGAAAATGTTTAAAGCTGTAAATATGCCATCAGTAGTGATGAGGAGAAAATCCTAAGCAATGCAGTAAAATCTTAAATGATTAAAATTGATTGTTTTGGCAAAATATATTTACTCCACATCGTCAGATGTGTAGCTTTCTGTGTTATGAGGACACTGTTTTATGGGGACTTCATAGTATTTATTTTATTAATCACAAATGAGTTTATTTCACATGTCCTGTAGTGTGTAGTTTTACATGTGTCTTATGAGGACCCAGTTTTCTAAGGACTGTGTGTGAAATAACATTTTTGTGTTGTAATAGAGTTTGTAATGTTGACTTTATAACATTGTTGGATTTTTATGTGTTTTTAGAGGTCACTGGTTGAAGATCGGGCATCTACAATGAGCGTGAACATCTCTGTCCCTGATGATGAGGTATTTGTTTATTTTTTACCCTGTATTTTCACTCCACTAGTCTTCTTTTACCTTTTTTTAAATAACTGCTGTGTTACTGGACGTTCAGCATGTGGCAAAGCCGCAAACTAAGTTCTTTCTGGTCTCTGTCTAGCTTTTTTAGTCTACACAAAACCTTACTCGATAGAGACTTGGTACCTGCCAAATAATGCTCAAGATGAAAATGTTTAAAGCTGTAAATATGCCATCAGTAGTGCTGAGGAGATAATCCTAAGCAATGCAGTAAAATCTTAAATGATTAAAAATGATTGTTTTGGCAAAATATATTCACTCCACATCGTCAGATGTGTAGCTTTCTGTTTTATGAGGACACTGTTTTATGGGGACTTCATAGTATTTATTTTATTAATCACAAATGAGTTTATTTCACTTGTCCTGTAGTGTGTAGTTTTACATGCGTCTTATGAGGACCCAGTTTTCTAAGGACTCCGTGTGAAATAACATTTTTGTGTTGTATTAGAGTTTATAATGTTGACTCTTTATAACATTGTTGGATTTTTATGTGTTTTTAGAGGTCACTGGTTGAAGATCGGGCATCTACAATGAGCGTGAACATCTCTGTCCCTGATGATGAGGTATTTGTTTATTTTTTTACCCTGTATTTTCCCTCCACTAGACTTCTTTTACCTTTTTTTTAATTATCTGCTTGTGTTACTGGACGTTCAGCATATGGCAAAGCCTCAAACTAAGTTCTTTCTGATCTCTGTCTATGTTTTTTAGTCTACACAAAACCTTACTCGATAGAGACTATGTACCTGCCAAATAATGCTCAAGATGAAAATGTTTAGAGCTGTAAATATGCCATCGGTAGTGATGAGGAAATAATCCTAAGCAATGCAGTAAATTTTTAAATGATTGAAAATGATTGTTTTGGCAAAATATATTTACTCCACATCGTCAGATGTGTAGCTTTCTGTTTTATGAGGACACTGTTTTATGGGGACTTCATAGTATTTATTTTATTATTCACAAATGAGTTTACTTCACTTGTCCTGTTGTGTGTAGTTTTACATGTGTCTTATGAGGACCCAGTTTTCTAAGGACTGTGTGTGAAATAACATTTTTGTGTTGTATTAGAGTTTATAATGTTGACTCTTTATAACATTGTTGGATTTTTATGTGTTTTTAGAGGTCACTGGTTGAAGATCGGGCATCTACAATGAGCGTGAACATCTCTGTCCCTGATGATGAGGTATTTGTTTATTTTTTACCCTGTATTTTCACTCCACTAGTCTTCTTTTACCTTTTTTTAATTAACTGCTGTGTTACTGGACGTTCAGCATGTGGCAAAGCCTCAAACTAAGTTCTTTCTGGTCTCTGTCTAGCTTTTTTAGTCTACACAAAACCTTACTCGATAGAGACTACGTACCTGCCAAATAATGCTCAAGATGAAAATGTTTAAAGCTGTAAATATGCCATCAGTAGTGATGAGGAGATAATCCTAAGCAATGCAGTAAAATCTTAAATGATTAAAAATGATTGTTTTGGCAAAATATATTTACTCCACATCGTCAGATGTGTAGCTTTCTGTTTTATGAGGACACTGTTTTATGGGGACTTCATAGTATTTATTTTATTATTCACAAATGAGTTTACTTCACTTGTCCTGTAGTGTGTAGTTTTACATGTGTCTTATGAGGACCCAGTTTTCTAAGGACTGTGTGTGAAATAACATTTTTGTGTTGTATTAGAGTTTATAATGTTGACTCTTTATAACATTGTTGGATTTTTATGTGTTTTTAGAGGTCACTGGTTGAAGATCGGGCATCTACAATGAGCGTGAACATCTCTGTCCCTGATGATGAGGTATTTGTTTATTTTTTACCCTGTATTTTCACTCCACTAGTCTTCTTTTACCTTTTTTAATTATCTGCTGAGTTACTGGACGTTCAGCATGTGGCAAAGCCTCAAACTAAGTTCTTTCTGGTCTCTGTCTAGCTTTTTCAGTCTACACAAAACCTTACTCGATATAGACTGAGTACCTGCCAAATAATGGTCAAGATGAAAATGTTTGAAGCTGTAAATATGCCATCAGTAGTGATGAGGAGATAATCCTAAGCAATGCAGTAATTTTTTAAATGATTAAAAATGATTGTTTTGGCAAAATATATTTACTCCACATCGTCAGATGTATAGCTTTCTGTTTTATGAGGACACTGTTTTATGGGGACTTCATAGTATTTATTTAATTAATCACAAATGAGTTTACTTCACTTGTCCTGTAGTGTGTAGTTTTACATGTGTCTTATGAGGACCCAGTTTTCTAAGGACTGTGTGTGAAATAACATTTTTGTGTTGTATTAGAGTTTATAATGTTGACTCTTTTTAACATTGTTGGATTTTTATGTGTTTTTAGAGGTCACTGGTTGAAGATCGGGCATCTATAATGAGCGTGAACATCTCTGTTCTGATGATGAGGTATTTGTTAATTTTTTACCCTGTATTTTCACTCCACTAGTCTTCTTTTACCTTTTTTTTAATTATCTGCTGTGTTACTGGACGTTCAGCATGTGGCAAAGCCTCAAACTAAGTTCTTTCTGGTCTCTGTCTAGCTTTTTCAGTCTACACAAAACCTTACTTGATCTAGACTGTGTACCTGCCAAATAAACAACTTGCTACAGTTTGGTTGGGCCACAAAAATGCCATTAGTGAATCTCGTGGATAATCCCTGATGTATTGTCAAGAGGAATATGAAGACCCAACCATGTCAATGACTTCATTGTCAAAGCGACCTGGACTTTAATTGCACCAAAGGCTCATTGCCTCCATAACATTGCTTCCAATTTGAAATAAATTTTTTTAGATATACATATATACTGTGTTTTATATCTAAAACTTGCAGTATTTTTGTAACTTCCAACATCTTCTTACCCACTTTTTCCCTTTCGGGATCACAGGGGTCTGCTGGTGCCTAGCTCCAGTGCACTTCGGGCGAGAGGCAGGTGTACACCTTAGACAGGTCTCTAGTCCATCACAATCCTTTTAACTACAGAATAAAATTTTGCAGATGTTCCCAAGATGTCGTGTGAGGAGTCTGCTAAACGTTCTGAAGGTACTAGAGGTTTGGATAACTATAGCAAGATGTCTGTAAGTACACAAGTTCTCATATTTTAGGATGTCCTAAAATATGTGTTCCTCATTCCAGCATGTGAAAAAGAGGCAGGAACAGCAAACCCTAAGAAAGGTCAGAAAGTTGACTGGCCAGATGGTTAAACCTACAATTAGAAGGGCTTACATAACCAAAGGAAAACTGACCACTTTGATAGAGTGCAAGCAGTGCAAATCTGCAGAGGAACCTGTTCTGACAAGACACAGTGCACAAAATATTCAAGATTTTGTGAGAAAAGAGCTTTAAAAGAAATCCCAATACCTCTTTTTATTCAATATAAGTTGACATCGATGTAAATGTCTGTATTACGAACTTTGAATATTATGTAACAATTCGTTACACAATAATTGTTGAAAATAAAAGGACCTCTTAGACTGTTTGTGTTTTGTTGGTCAAAGTGTATTGTGTTTTTTGCTTATCAAACATAAACGTGAAAGAAACGGATACAAAAACACCTTAATGTCTCTGAATATTTCAAGGTCCAAGAGTTTTCAGTTCATAAAGCTTCAGTTCCCACATAGTAACCCATAATCCAAAGTGACATAAATATATTCTTAAGATAAATACAAAAACAACAAACAAGTTCCTCAAATGAAGGTTCCAAATACCGTATTTTTCGGCTCATAAGGCGCACTTTTTCTTCCCCAAAACTGAGGGGGAAAAGTTGGTGCGTCTTATAGACCGAATGCAGAGCGCCGCGAAGTCCGGTCACGGCCGTATGAGAGGCGTAAGAGCTCCGGAAAAAACTACATTTCCAACAATGCCTTTGGCTACGGTAGCCGCAGCGGTGCTTCCGCATCCATACTCACGAGCTACAGAGCTGCCGTTTCTCACACATTGAACGTAAGACTCTCGCATTTGAGTGATCTCTCACGCTACAAACCCGATTTCTCAGCTAAAATACATTTCAAGATGTGAAATGGGCACAGCTAATAGTTTATCTGCGATGTTTCTTGAGCCTGACGATAAGATGATGATCGATCTGCATCGTCTTCAGTCTGTGAGGGGTTTTTTTCCGCTAAACATTCACTTGGACAGTTTCACAAACTTAGACAGTTTGATCCTTCATTAATGGAGTTATGTGGGTTTTTATAAGCTGACAAAAATCAAAATGGTTTATATTAGAACAGCAAGCATACAATTGTTTCCATGTGTTGACGTCAGGTGCATAGATGAGCGCTCTCTCTCTCTCTCTCTCTCTCTCTCTCTCTCTCTTACTCTCAATGACTGAAACTCTTCTTTAATAAATTCAAACTCAAATCATCTCTCAATGGTACATCTCACACATGTACATACTAGATAACAAACGTAAGTAACGTGCTCTGCAACTGGGTAGTGTTCCTACCGTAATAAATTGTCACTTAAATAAGCTATAAATAATGAGTTATTTAACATTAAGGAGTAGTTACATTTATTTTACATTAAAATAATTATTAATTAATTATTAAATAATTATTATTTTACATCTGGGGGTGCCCAGATTCTTTTAAAGGGGGGCTCGACTAAAAAAGTTTGAGAACCACTGTATTATTACTAATGTGGGGCAATCTTACTAGCTATTATTAGTAATGTAGTGACAATGTTACTGGCTATTATTAGTAATGTAGTGACAATGTTACTGGCTATTACAGTATTACTAATGTGGGGGCAATGTTGCACTGGAACAGTGATGGTGATAATGAATGGTGGACTTTAGAATGATGAGTGGGGGCAAAGAAAAACATTACAGCCTTTTTTTTGTTACTGTTTACTGTTACTTTACTTTTACACAGTTGATATAAAATATTTTACAAAAGTATTTGGTTCAGAATCTTTTTTTTTATAGATCTTCCCCTTTTAAAATTGGGTTTTGAAAAGCAATGGTTCATGTTATGAATATCCATGTTTGTGTTTGCACTTTTCTATTTTGTACCACACCAGACTGTTAAGGGGTATTGAGATTAATAGAACAAATGTATATTATTGATAACAATTTAACTTAATGTTCATACATTCATTCAATTGATTATTTTAATCACATATGATCAGGTGCTGAAAAATCACATTTAATTCTTTAATGGGAATGTGTGCTGATATTCGGTACTTATTAATCACCTTAGTCTTGCTAAAGCATCATTTTGTCGAATTTGTGTATTGTGTGGGATTGTGCTCCTGTAAATCACATTGGTCCATGTAGTCCACTAAAAAGTTATATTTAGTGTAGTGTAAAAACTGAGTCTCTATAAACTGGTTAGACCCTGTAAACACTTATTAAGTCAAAGGCGGGACAAAAATGTGAGGGGCGTGGCAGTCCCTGTGTACCACCAAAAAATCGTGTTACTGTTTTATCAGTTTTACTGTGTGTATAGGAAATCTAAAGTGACCAATGTAATCTACAGATGATGATTGAATTTTTGATGGTGGTTTTATCGCTGTGGGTCACTCTTAAAAGGGTGTCCCCTCAAACCACCATCCTACTGGTTTGGGAATAAGTGTCCCTCTAAACCACAAAAACCCGTATGTGGTGTGTGTGTGTGCGTGTAGGTGTGTGTGTGTGTGTGCGCATTTGCACATTATTGGCTAAATTACAGCGTGTGATGTTCTCCTCAACACCACTTCATGTAAGGTGGAGCCTGAACCCTCAGTGCCCCCAAACGCACATCCACCCCCCTCTCAAGCACACCGTCCCCAGTGGAGCGGCTGACCGTGCTCTTGATGGATGACTTCATCAGTACGAGGCCGGACTGCAATGAATTAAAGAGTCCTGCAGTCTAATGAAAGCCAGCACAGTGTCCCCTCCCCCGCTGTAGTGCTCGGTTCACACACTCTCCAGACAAAACAAGACAGTAAATAAGAGCCGCTGGGACGAACCGTGCACTGCCATGCGTTTGTGAAGCTCTGCAGCAGTTTGTGCTACAGTCATGTGAACTGGGAAGAGAAAACACTGCCTCTCTTCCTTTTCTGTGGAAACAGGAGCTTCAGACGGTGGGCTGATAAAGTGAAACCTGTGCAGACTCTTTTATCAAGGGCATAAACACTGTCGAACGAATCAAAAGTGATGAATCACTTCACTTCACTTCAGATCAAATAATAAAATAAGTTTCAGGATTCAGAAATCTGCAGCTCCACATGCTTCGCTTGCGTGTAACACGTTTGTTTAACAGCAGAGCAGTAGAAATCTGTTTGATGAGTAAAAATGGATAAAGTGACAGATGCAAACTACATCTGGATTTTCCCAAAGGATTGAGGGCCACTTTTATTGAGTGTGTGTGGCTCTTGACAACCACCAATGCCATATTTGTTGTTATAACATCATCAATAACGCAGCTGTGATCACAGGTAACGCTTGGTTTTCTGTTCCGTTCCACCAGTGTGTTTTACATGCTACCATCCCAATTTAAAACACATTGAAAACATGCATTACATAATTTGGTTTTACTTGAACTCTTATATCCCGGCTCGGATGGAGAGTTCTAGTTGTCCCCAACAAGAGGAGCCGGTTGAGGCGGCTCAGGAAATTCTGCTTCTTGTGACTTACATGTTTGTGCTTCTTGGTAACGTCCAAGCAGGAAAGAGCAGCTCAACAAACACATTTGGAGGCCTTCAACCTCAACCTTCAACCTCAAGCCTTCATTTTGGCTTTTGATATGACAACAAAGCAGGAATGAAGGGCACATTCTCATAAATACGATGTCTCTTGCCAACAGCTTCAATTATGCTGGAGCCGCTCCATCACCGCTGATGGATAGGAGTTTCCCGTGATGCTCAGCTCAAATTGACCGTGATCGTGTCTGCGTGTTTAATCAAACTGAGCGCAGCCAGATAACACACACACCCAATAAAATCAATCAAAGCATAGAATGACATTTTAATATCTGCTGTAGAGGAAGATTGGCACATTTTAAATTTAGAGAGGCTTCTACATACCTGTGTTTCTGCAATAGTCACAGTGCTACCAAATGAATGCTGCACAGTTATTTTGATCAGGCTGATGTGAACGCATATATATTGTGTTCCTCAATGCAAATTCAACAATAATTGTATTTTTGTCAGAAGTCTTCCTGAAAGAAAAAACAGGATTTGTTTAGAAAGCTAACAAACCCCACTGAGTTTGCTTGTGGGGAAGCTGAAAGCAGAAAGCTAGTGTTCATGTACTTTAGCTCTGCATCTAGACAACACAGCGGAAGCTACTTGAAAGAATTTAATCGTAATTAAAGCACAGTATCCTATAGTTTAGATGCAGCAGCACACAGATTGAGCTGCCAGAGGGTGACAAGGCACTATATTTGCCCTGTTCAATCAACAATGTGTTAAGTCAATGGTGGAAAACTGAAGCGGATTCGTCAAATCCAAACCAAATCCAATGGTATGGTTGGTCAGTGTTGTCCCGAAGTTGGGATTGCCTGGTTAAATGCCAGGTGGGACACAATACCAAGCTTGACTATTACTCAGATAATTGTTTGGGAAAGGCACCGCAGCATCACTGCTTGTTGGAGGTAAAACAGTGAGAATTTCTGTGTCTTCAAAGCCCCACGGCACCATCAAAATCGCAGCTAGACTCCTTCTCTTCACATCCTATTCTTTCTTTCTTTCCTTGGCTGTGCCCCCTAAACACTTGACTGGCTGGGCCTGGATTGGCGCCAGCACCCCCCATGTGCTCTACACCAATAATTTATGTTCACTGAAGACGGTGCAAGGTTCTTGAGTGACTCTTGCTATCAATTTGCCTGCCAAGCAAACTGTTGCCCTGCAAAAACATGGATTGGCAAGGCCAGGCAAAGGGAGATCCTGGGAGGGGTGGTGGGCTTGGAACGCGGCGGCGGAGGATAAACAACCATTAGCGCAAAAATCAATCACTCCCATTCTCAAGGCCGTCGAGGGAAGTGCACAAGGGAACACACAGGCACCCACTGCTGTTTAGAGATACACACGCTGCCAAAAACATGCTCTGTGAGATTTACACACAGCTAGAGCAGGGTCTGCTCGTCAGAGGCCTTCATGCTCTTTGTTTTTTTCCCATTCCTGGTCTCAGTACGGTTTGTGTTCACCCTCTGCATCCTCAACAACACTAACTTACGTACAGAACCGGACGCACAGAGCAAGATGTTGAAGAAGAAAGAAGCCTCAGGGTTCAGTACTCTGCCCACTTCTTCTCCTCATCTGCATTCTATTGGTTTGGGTTTTATGTTACCTCAGTGTAATTCATTAAGTTCAAAACTGTTGTGAATATTCCTTGTGAGCTCAAGTGAAAGGATTAGTCCTTGGAAAAGAGAGTAAAGTTTCTAAGCACTGGTCTCCAGTGCACACCGGGCGAGAGGCGGGGGTACACCCTGCACAGGTCGCCAGTCCATCGCAGGGCAACACACACTCACACCTAAGGGGAATTAACCTGCCGCATGTTTTTGGGATTGTACCTGGAGGAAATATGGGAGAACCATTTTTTCTGTGAGCCCTTTAAATAATGGAATAATTAAATAAAAAAGAAACTCTTATGTGTCGTCGTAAATGCGCTGATAAAAGCTACTAGAATTAGGAATTAAAGAATGTGAGGTTGTTTTGCTCAGCTGATGGTACATCTCTCGTGATCAAGAGACGTTTCTGAGAAGCTTCTGTGTTGCGTCTGGCATGTGTGCGTGCATGTTCATCATCACTCATCGCGAGCATGTCTCTGCTTTGTTTCCCCATTGAAGGCTTTTTTTGAGTCACTTCCTGTTTTTTTTTTGAGGACTGGAAACCTGTCACAGTGCAGCAGCTATCTCAACTTCACTGCAGCTCGCATTTTGAGCCCTATGTAGCTCTTCACTTGTGAAGAGTGCCGCAGCTCGTGTGGTGAATGTTGCGCTTGTCGTTTCTATTTTTTTTTGACCAGTCTATTGAAAAGGATCCCTGGGATATACCATTATGAGAAAGACATGCTTCCACGGATCAAGGGTTTTACAAATACTTGTATATGTGCAAAATGCCCATTTTTTACAATTGTACTGACGTATCATACCCCCTGAGACCCAAAGAATCAAAGCAAACCTGAAATGTGTAGCTTCAACGCAGATGTACACATAGCCTACACATTTTGACAACATGGCAATGGTTTATTTTCTGATGCTGTGTGGCTGTGTGTGCAGACCTTGGTGACTTTGACACTGTGTGTGTGTTTGGATGTGGCCCACAGCCATAGAGAAGGGGCTAGTTAATCATCAGATCAGGTTCATGGCTTCGCTTACAGACTTGGCTGGCCGACTCTTTCAAGGGGAGGAACCTGATCTCCATGTCCTTGCGTAGGGGAAGGGGAACAGAAGATGGACTCTGTCTCTCTCATCCTCTTAACCCTCTGGCTCGGGTTGTACATTTGACCAAATTAAAGTTTAGCCACAAAACAGTCTTAAAATTTCACTTTCCACAGAAGCCACTAAACACTGGAGGGGCAGAATTAGGACAAATAATTTGATATTGGGGTAAGTGGAAGTGAAGGGGGGATTGAAGTGGAAAACTCAAACAGTCAGTTGACATTACTAGCTGTCATAAAGTCATGTGACGAATCATACTCGGAGGCGAATTGGCAAATCAAGTAGATAAAGATGACCTTAGTTCACGCTGAACAAGGAAAGCCTGTGAAATGAAGCAAACAACCTCTAGCCGCAGCAAGAAAAAAATCAATCTGGCATCTGAAGGTACAAGCACGCAAAACTCATCTGACACAGCGAGGGAGCACCGAGCACGAGTTCTCTCTTGTCGCTGCCTTTACCAGTCTGTGATGATTTGATTAGTCTCGATGGCACCCGTGGGCAACAGAGCCGAGACCTCATGGGTCACGTTCATTAGGCCACTGGGCCACCACCACAGGCCTATCGCTGCCCTGCTCTCACCTTCCCACGGGGCAGGACTTATTTGCGTTTTTCTCTCATATATTTTGTCTGTGTGTGAGAGAGAAAGGGCAAAACGCGGCAAACAGTAATGCGGTCCAAAAGAAAAACAGGGTCATTCTCCTCGAGGGCAGCAAAGTATTTGAGTGACCTCATGCTACTCCAGCCAAATTCTTGTGAGCAAGTGCTTCTTGGCAGCACGCAGCTTTGCGAGATCCCTTTTCCACCATCACTTAGGAATAGACCTCAAAGCTGTAATGTGTACACATGCTGTCTGTGCATGTGGGTAGGGATCACGGGCATGATAGTGAATTTACTGACGGCCACAAAGGAGTAGTCTAGGTCTAACCCTATTCGGTCATGCTAACACTCGCCAGAATCAAAACTCACTGCAGAAGAATTCTCTGTGTTTAGCCATTAGCAGGGAATGTGGTGCAACCAAGCAGCCTGCAAACAGCTGCAGGGGCAATTTCCTGTAGGTTAATGATGCTAAAAATGTAGAAGTCAAGCATGGCGCCCATTTAGCTTGCTCGCCAAGAGGACTAAACCGTGAATTAGCATAAAGAGGCCGCCATGGAGGTAAAAACAGCCCTGCTTAAATGCTTCAGTTAACTGAGGCAGGATGGAGTAAGTCCAGTTGGCATGAGATGTCTTGCGGTCATGTTCATAGAACCCTTACGAGACAGCTTCTTTATACAACCTGGACCTCTCGCCAGTGCTATAGACCAAGGAGCCCTGGGGACTCTCCACCCTTGATGCTCTAGTCTAAGGCAATGTTTGGAGTTTTACTGGCGCTAAGAGCTGCAGAGCTGAGATTCTGAGCAAAGGGCCTCTTTTAGGTGCATTCCAGCTGCCTGGGCTCTCCCTATAGTGCTCCTCAGCTCAATCCTTCCCTAAAGCCTACTGACCTCTGACCTGACGGACTGGCTCGGCTGTGGGCTACTCATTTGTTACTGACTTCATCCACTGACAAAGCAAGCAGGAAACTGGCAACTGCCCAACCATCCCATGAGAGGATGACCAACAGCTTTGCTCAGTGTACCGTTCATTAGGGGATACGGCCCATCAGCATCCAGCAAATATAAGCACATATTTTTAAACAAACAGCTATGTTTTCTAGCAATAAAAGGGCATAGCTTGAAAGCTGTAAGGATGCAACCCTTGTGGAAGTCACACAATGGCTGCAGGGCTGTTCAAGCCCCCAAAATAGGAGCGATTCGTGACAGGATTGAGTTTCCCCATCACTGTGAATGAGCAACTTAACCCCAGAGAGCTCTGAGTGGACTGTCCCTGTTGCAAACGTCCATTATGATGTCCATGGACTTCTGCGGCTCTGTCTTCCCTCTTTCCACACTAAAGCATCAAAGGGTGCTTTGGTAATCCAAACACTATCAAACTCTGAAAGTTTATGTGCTGCCCTAGAGGGAGAGATAAAAAGGGATTGTCAGGATCCACTTACAGCTTTTTGGGCTGATTCAGGCCACAAGCAAAAACGGTGAGCTCAGAGTGCGGCTGGTGTGCGGGACTCCAGCAGGATGGAAGAGCAAAGAAGGTCATTAACCTCTGGAGCTAAAATGCACTCAGATGGCTCCCTGCTCTGGAGACTGATGACAAGCGTCTGTGTTCTTTTCAACAACTTGTTGAGCGCTCTCCACCCCCACCTCTGAAACCAACACCAGTCGTCCCCATCTCAGGAATGTAACCAATCTCTCCAATCACTACTCAGAAAGATCCTGTTGGAGGTGTAAGGCAGCTGTTGTGTTATTCTGTTGTTTCTTTGCATGTTTACTCCTTGTTTCGTTTAGCTTTTTTTGGGCACAGCAGTTCCCTGTTGCAAGTTTGATTTCAGTCAAGCCACAGCTTTGGACAGAAATGATGCAATGCCACTGAAAGTTGAACGGAGTAGATGACCGCTCACAAATTCACTTCGAACAACCAAACAGGAAAAACAGCTTCCCATCAGGATTTCAAGGTGGTTCCTCACCTTTACCCCGGGGCTTAGACTTTGGGAAGTTCTAGGGCATAATGCTGAATCATATAATGTCTCAGGAAGCCATTTTCCCTCCACCCTAGCAATGCTGCTACGACAGAGTGGACGAGAATTCAGAGGCATGGTTGATTTGCAACAGTTTGCTGCAAAATCACATGCATGCACTCTCCAGAACCAAATTCCAGATGATGTCAATGTCTTTCTAGATTGCTGCAATACAACGGGGCAGAGGATTTGTTACACTGCTGTAAAATCCATCCAGCGATTCAGTCATTACAGGGTTGCTGAAGCTCTACAGGCCAATTGCTAACATGTGCAGAGTCTTGTGCACATCTCTGGGCTTTGTTAAGTTTATGTTGCCTGCCACATTCAGTTTCAAAGCACTCTCTACATTTGTTTGTTTAATTCTTCTCAAGCTTCCCTCGCCATTAAATCCACAAAGTATAAGATGATCCATGAAGCCTTGCCTCTGTAGGCTTCATTACTTTTTAATATGTGTGCAGGACGAGGGGAAGATGGCATGGAGATAATCAATGGTACAGTGGCAGTAGGCCATCAATCTCCCAATGAATTCTGTTGTATCGTGCACAAACATGCGCTCTGCTGTGGCGCAAGTGTCTGCCTGGATGGGTCACTTAATGAAACGGCCAGTTTTCCCATTTTTTTAGACATTTTTCAGAACGAAAAAGGAGCCGACTGTTGTTTGCCACATGTGTTCGGGTGGGAGTCCCAGTACAAGGCAGACAAGGTGAGCAGCAGGCAGGAAATGCTATGAGCAGCAGAGCAGGTCCCTATGGAGATTTTATCAAAGATCCCTAATGCAAACAGCGGGGCAGCTGACCGGGTGAAGGCTCTCAAAAGCCCAGCAGAAAGAAAGGTGACCTGCAGCACTGATCCAGGACAGAGGAAGAAGATAAACACGACACGGGGGGGAAAGAGAGGCCCTTGAGTGGAGGTGTAGAGTTAGAGGAGGATGTACATGATGACCATCAGTTGGGGGGCTCTGTAACCAGAGCTAACCATTGAAGCTCCTCTCCATATGTTAGAACCACCTGTGAACAGAACTAACTGCTCTGCGTCCGATGATTCCATGTTTAATCACAGCGGTGGACTCCTGCAACTGTGGATAATGCAAGTCTAAGCTCCTTTCAACTTTTTAATTGCTGCCTGTTTTAAATAATGGACTTTAAGCAGGATCAGTGTGTAATTGCCGTTTTTTCGTCTTCTTCTGCTCCTCAATTCTAGAGGGAGAGGAGGAGATTCTACTACCAAATCTCTTTCCCTGAATCACTGAAGATTTGACCAGGGATTGGCATGCCCTCGAGACATTACAGCTACTGCAGTCTGATCCATATTCACATGCACATCAGGAGCCAAAACACATCGGTTTGATTACGATATCTGTCCTTTGTGGATTCCATTCATCCCCGCCTTTCTTCTTGGGCACTTTGTGGATGTGTTTGATTTTACCCAGAGGTTTAAGTTGTTGTGAAAATTCCCATATGAGCTTAAAACATGGCAGTGAAAATCAAATATTGCCACTAGAGCGTGGCACAGGCAGTGGAGGGCCTCCGTTTGCCGGTGCCTTGGGAGGCTAGAAGGAAACCACGGCAAATTGATGCGTTTTGTTTGTTGCCTTTGATGCAATATTCAAGAAACTGAAAATGTTGTGCAGCTGGAGCGCTCCGTCGTCATTATGAAAGAGCAGAAAGCAGGCGCAGACAGAGCTCAGAGGGAGGCCCTTGAGGAGAAGCACTGGAAAAACAAAAGCGAATAAAAACAGCAGCAGAGAATGGGCGGGAAGATCACAGAGCAGAAACACAGCGCAGGGATTGAGAGCAGAGTCAGTCCCCTGACGGAGAAACACTGCCTGCTTTTTATGTTCTCATCTAAACACACGTGGCTATCCAAGCTTAGTTTTCTGCCAGAAACTAGTCTCCAAACACCCCCACTACAAGAAACCTGCTCCTAGAAAGACACCTTTGTCAAAGGGATCCTTCCAAAGAACAATTTCATATTGGCTGAGTCTGATCAGTCTGCTGACTGAAGCACGGCGGCCCCTGCATGGGAGCCTGAGATGTGCTTGGCAGACAATTGTATGCAACTGAACTGGCCTCTTGTTCTCTTTTTAGTTTTACAGGTTCATTCAGAGAACAGCATGTTCTAGCCTGTCCAACCATCTTTATTAATGTCGCCCTGGCCTGGGAACGGAGGAACATCTCTCGCTCATCTCTTAAACGCTTCGATAAAGATAAGCACATTCAAACCAATCTGGTGAAAAGCAGTGCAAACCGCAGTGAAAGCAGTGGTGTAGGCTAAGCCTTGGTGGACAGGAAATATTGGTTAGCTTTCAGAATATCCAAACACAAGCAAGGAATAGGATGCATTACTGGTGACAGAGAGCAAACACATTCTGAGAATATCCATGGTTTATATTGGACGAGAGAAACAAGAGGGGTGGGGGAGGGGACGCGTTTAACCATTTTAAGCATTTGCTTTGGGGTTGGTTCATGTCCATTGTTTAATAGCAGCTGTCAGACGTGCTAAAGTGGACATGAACGCTGACGTGAATCAGACGTTCAAACCGCCAGCGTCAGAGTCCATCAGGCTGAGTGTTTAGTCTGGGACCTGAGTCTAGAGAGCGTTTGTTTGCTTTACGAGAGCTGATCCTGTTTATGTGCCGGAGAAATCCGCATCTGATTTCTGTGGATCAGCCACAATATTCACAAGCTGAGTTGCAGAAGGAAGAGTCTGATCACATGACCTGCACCTATCCACTCAGTTAACACTGGGAACTTTCATCAGACAAGCGGCATCACAATAAACCTCATTACCATCCCACATACATGTTTTTAAAAGGATGAGTTGCCTCATCTCTTTGTGTGAATTGAGCAGATCAACTGTTTGAGAAATAAAAACAGAGGCTCTGGCATCACTACAGGACATACCACACTCCTCCGACTCACACCATCTTCCTTTGATGGATCTCAATGTTTATATTAATAGACCAAATTAGAGGCTGAATCAATCGAGAAATCAATCTGAAAATTCCCAGCAACTACCTTAAACTCCACCCAGCGAGCGAGGCGCACTTGCAGCCGTCTCAATCGAACAGCTCTATTTATTTTCATTGCTTCTTTGCCAAGTGAAAGGACAGCAAGGCCTGGAGTGCTATCTTTGTATCTGAGTGCTTCCTGTTTTCATTGAGGCTGACCCTCATCTTAGCAGGAGCCTCGCTGAGGGCGCCAGCACACTAATTGAGAGAATTGAAAGTTTGTCTCCAGTAAACTCCAGTGTGAGCCTGCAGTGACGTCAGTGGGACATACACACCCCCCCCCCCTATTCTCTGTTTCTCGTTCATTAAATATGAAGCCTAATAGAGTAATACACCCCACAGAGGAGTTGATCTTTCCGATAACATGAGCTCTGAGCCGTATGGGAAAGCTTACAGCAGCCATCTGGGATTTCCTTCACTAATGGTGCTGGAAAAGATCCAGAGAGCTCCAAGAGCCGGAGCACATCTCTGCGGCTTCAACTGCAGCCAACGGGAAGCACTTGAGTCAGGTGAAGCATCTCTGGCCAGTGTTGAGGCTTTTAATGAAGAAACCCAGTGGCAGGCGCCACCTTCTGCAATGGTATCAGATCAGTGTGGACTCGTCAATACGTGGGAAAGCAAATAAACGGCCTTATTTAGGAATGGCGCTGTGTCTCAGAAACCCTCAAATGACAGCGGCTACTGTTAGATGCTCAATAGTAACAAGGGTTCTGTGGCAGATTTCTTGAGAAATTTAAGCAAACAGTTGGGTCTGTGGGACTGTGAAGTCTTCCCATTAGAGTTCAAGAAAGTTAAAGGTAGTACGGCGGCAGAATTGAGGCTTAAATCATATTTTTGTATTAATATCACTAATTCTGACAACTGTGAGGAGGTGACTTCTCTTGATGCTCATTCATTTAACTTATATTAAACTTTGAGCCTGTCTGGCATCGTTGTTTTTGCAAAGAGGTGTGAAGATTATCTATGTGAAAAGTTCCTATCAGATCATTGGAGAAGGTTCAAGCTGCATGGAAAGGGAACCGTTTGATTTTTGCTAGCTGAGAATTGTAACTGTTAGCCAGTGCTCTGTGTAGGATGCTAGGGGAAGGAGGCAAAGGCGAGGAAGGGGTTACGTCCTTTTGAACGCACCAGAATAGTTGACAAAGGCTCAATGATGAGAACATATGTAAAGGGAACCCCCGGTGCGCCGGGTAAAGCAGCTCCGCTTTGCCGAACCGTTGAGAAAATACAACCTCGCAGCTTTTCTTTCACTCTGAATGAAAGCCTGAATGAGAGCTGCCGCGAGGGCCATTCAGGGCCAAAGTCCCCAGCAATTCAGCCGCACACAAATGCATCCTCAACAGCAAGATACATTTGCTTAACAAATTTAAATAAAGGCCTAATAAAAGGTGTGAGTATGGTGGTCTGGTTAAAAGATGGCATGGGGTGGGGGATAATTCAATTACATCTTTTAGCGCGCCACAGACCTGCAAAATCAGAAGGCGGTTTAAAAGCATCGGGTTTATAAAAGACTGAAATGAGAGAAAGTTTTTAAAGGAGTCTGGGAATCTTGACTATAATGAGAGATGCTCATAGAGCTTTTAAAAGGAAGCAGCAGTGCATCTGCGGGTGGATGGGGATCTCGAGCTGCCAGTAAAGGTGCCTAATGATCTGAAAAAAGCGTGAAATTCCTGCATGATATGAGCCGAGTGAATGAAGCGCGCGCCGTTTGAGGGTAAAAGCATCGGAGCTGATGGTGGGCTGACGCCTCCCTCTTCACTGCTTTGCACACAAGTGAGAGGGGGACGGCGAAAAGAAAAGAGGGCAAGAATAAAGCAGAGAAAAGGGAAGCTTTTTTTCTTTGTCTGTCAATCTGAGTCACGGAGGAGTCGTTGTGATCGTGATGAGAGTTCCACTGCACTGCGGCTTATCCCGCAGCACTTTCTAATGGATTTACAGCTCGTTTAATTAGACATCGTTATTTTAGATTGGACTGGATCATCCGCTCTAAATGAAGTATTTAAAGGGACACCTCACCCAGAAAACTACAATTTACTCACCCTCGAGGGTTTCTGCAACTGTTTAGGAGTTGGACACAAAAGAAGATGCTTTGAAGTAATGATAGATGGGTTTTGCTACTAAAAGTATCTTTTGCGTGGAAAACCACGGGAGGTCAAAATAATCTTTCGTTGAGCAGAGAAAATGTCAGTCAGCCACGCAGTGTGATGCAATTTTATGATTTTAGACACAATGTATGAAATCACCGTTTTTGTGTCGGTGCCAGAGTTATTGCTCTGAGACATTTAAGTGTGCATCCACACACATGCTCTCGGGTAAACGTTTCTCGCGGAACCCTCTTTTGTCCTGAGAGGAGTCCTACTGTGAGTGTTTATGGTGCAACGTGATATAATCATCATTCACGTTCAACAGTGAGCACCTTAAACTTCCCCTTAAATTAACTTTCTCCTGGTTTCCCATCTTCTTTCACTTTTATTATGCACATGTACCACAAGGGACTACCTTACTACCCACAACACCCTCCCAAAACAGCAATTCACAGAACTTCCATCCAACCCCAGTCCTGCCACACCAGTCTCCCATTGACCTCGGACAGCAACAAAGCATTGCCAAAACTCTTTAAACTGGTTAAAAGAGAAAAAAAAAACCACAACCAGCTCACCTATTCCCCCTACAGTCGCTTAAATCTTCTTTCTCAGCAAATGTGTTTCATTATCAGGGTGTGCGCTGCTAGGCCATGTCCACGCAAACAGAGCTTGTTTTCCTCACACGTCTACAACATACAGCATCCACACAGAAACGCAAAACGTGTCATTGTGCCATTTTAAAATGAGAATTCAGTTTTGAGTTGCAGAAACACAGGCGGCTCATCAAACAGGAAACATATGCATGTAATCCCGCGTGTGATGAACTAAATTTTAGCTGTGTTGCTAGATTTCGCTATTCACATCTAAATGGAGCTCAAAGCATTCGTTATCCAAAGTGTGAGGGTACATGAAATGATGGCATGTTTAGATCACGTGAATCTAAAATACGGAGCTAGTCGTTGAGAGAAAAGAAAGATCTTTGCCCTCTTTGTTGCACTGGTGGAGATCCATTCATCTTCAGTTTGTGTATCCTAGAGGAATGAAGCGTCTACAGGTAAAAGAGGAGGGGTAGAGGATTCACATGTGGACGATCCACATGACATACCCTAGATCACAGACTCCCAGCTGGTCAAGCTTCTTTGAATTGATGCCAATCTCAGTGAAGGACAAGACGCAGAAGCAAGTTCTTACTGTCAGGTGTTGAAAGAGCCATGCCCGCATGATGTTGGTGGCCACCTTGGGGAAGATGCCGCGTTTCTTCTGCCTCTTTTTGTCCTTGTCCGGATCATCATCATCACCTGTGCCGGGAGAAGCTACGCTGTTGTCCAAACAGTCTCCTGGACAAAAGAACAAATGCCTTTAAGACCAAATCTAACATTTCACAGACCGACAGGTAAAATCAGAAGACCTGGGCGTAATGAGATTAGCGAGCTTGACGTCATGTATGGACAGCAGAAACAATCCATGACTGACCTAAAGCCCTGACTTTCTTGCCGTCCTCTTTCTCTTTTGCATATCTCCTCCAGACCTGGCAGCTCGGTGCCAGTGTCCATCACCGTCAGAGCTGAGCAGGTCGCATCTCTTCATAACCTCAACTCTTCCTCCGCCATTAACTGTGCTTTAGCAAAAATCATTTACTTTTAAAAGTGGCTTATTTTTTCTTGGCCTTGGGCAAAAATGCCTTGAAAGCCTCCCTTCAGGGCATCTAAATTATGTATCTGAAAAACTCGTGCAATATTCCACAAATTTACACGTGCACGTCTCTCTGTTTTCAGGGAGGCATCAATCACACCTACCTATATGAGCAATAATCGCGCATTAATATTTCATCTAATCTCTTTAAAATGGAGGAAAAAGAACAGATCCGATGGTTGGGATAATGAAATGCAAAATAAATGAAGAATACAAGGACAGAGTAAACCCTTCCTCCCTCACTGTTTGAATCTGTTATTAGTTTCTGTTGTTTTCGAACCTCTCTGCATGGATTCTTGCTAATGACCTCAGATCCATCCGCACACGTAATCAGCATCCATCCACATTCTGTCAGATCAGAGGCAGGAAGAAGAGCGCAGCAACACATTTGTTCTGTTCTGACGAGCTCCTGGTTTTGGTGTTTTATCGTATCACAAGTAGTTCTGGCTGATGATTCCATAACAATAATAATAATCGAGATATCAATTTTTTCAAAAAGATGACATTGCATCGATAAGAGATCGATGAAGTCTATAACGGGTGCATTTCACTCGAGGAGCGTTGAGGAGTAAGTTGCCGAAGCAGTGCACGGCAAACTCTGTAGACGACAGGAATCCTCTTCTCTCTCAGTTCTTACTTTTCTTTTGAGACATATGTGCCTCTAAAAAATTCATGGTCTGACACTTAAAAAGAAGTTGCAGTGATCGAAACTGTGATCATTATTCAAATGAAGTGATATGAAAAATGATCACGATGTTGTTTTTGATAATAGTTCAGAACCATTCTTTAAAACTATTTTCCCTCAGGACTCCTACACCACTGGAGCTCCTCCCTCACAACGCTTTGAGCATGAGTGGAGTAGTACAGTGGGTGCACACTTTTGGATTTTGTTGTAATATCAGAAAGAGTTCAGCACCGACTCGTTTAACATGAATTTTCGTTTTGGTGCATCATGATGGAGTGGAGTGCCCTCATTAGCCGAGGCGCGTGTGTCGGTGTCTGCAAGGTTTCCAGATTCCTTTTATTGATGTTTCCATTTCACCGCGTATCAGATGACTCTGAGCGAGCAGTGACTCGTGAGTATTTACAGACTGACCTGTCACTTCATTACCACACAGCCCTGAAACCAGACACACACTCCGATCGCCGGTGCTCTTCCAGAGCTCAGAGTGTGTTCTAGGAATCTCAATCAGAACGTAATGTGGTTTATGAAACGTAAACAAAAGAGCTCTAAATCTCTGCATAAGCCGTTTATTTACCAGATGTACCTGGGAGTACGATCTGTGAGAGGAGGCCTTCAGGTCTACTTTCAGCCGATACTGCAGGCCCCTCCCTCGCTTACTCACTCACTCACTCACTCACTCACTCACTTCATGAAGAGTTTTTGAATGAAAATAGCTTAACAACAGTCGGCGGAAGAAAAGAGCAGTCGATGTAAACATTTTTCTGTATTCTCTTAGAGTCATTGGGATCTGCACATTCCCTCCAGCAGAACAAAATCTGTGAATAATATACGGTTACAAAAATACAAACATTTTGCGTCATGTTCAGTCCAACACCGTCTTGTCCTGACACAACTATTATAAACTGACTCGCGGGAACCACAACTAATAAATATTTAATAAATACATTCAGTTTTCAAATCCAGAGGAGAAAACACCACACCAGGCGTTTTACTCCCCTGGAGAAAGCAAAACTGTCCAACTCAACAAGGCATGTACTATCCCATGTGATGGCTTTTGAGCAGGACAGGACAGGACAAGGTAAAAAAAACAAAAATAGTCAAATATAATATCTGCAGGTGCATCCTCATTGATTGCTAATAAATATCTCTTTATCTCTTACACTCTCATTCTCTCTCTCTCTCTCTCAATTTCTCTCTCTCTCTCATACACACACACACTCTCTCTCTCACACACTCTCTCACTCACACACACATATAAACTCTCTCTCTCTCTCACTCTCTCTCTCACACACACTCTAAACGACAGAAAGTCAAAGGGGTGGAAATAATCAGAAAAATTATGTGACAGGATTAGAGCTACGAAACACACTGGGAGAAAGAGAGACACTGAGAGAAAATAAAGAAAAGATAATGAAAGGAAAAGAAAGAACTTGTACATTATATTTGAAGCTGCTAATCTCTCTCACTCTTCTCTCTCTCTCTCTCTTACAATGCCCTCCCTCATTCTCTCTACCTTTATTTCCCTCTCTCCCTCTATCTCTCTTATACTGCCCCCGCCACTCTCGCCCCAGGGCAAGTGGTCTCAAACATTAATGGCCTCTGACTGTTCCCCGGCAGCTCTGCCATTTGAACCAGTGCCGATCTGAAAACACCAGAGAAGAAGAAGAAAAACAGGGAAGAGGTGGTGGGGTGTTTCTCATCATGCACCTCTGAAGGGTCGATGTGGAGGGAGCAGGGGCAGTTGGGTGGAGGGGCGATTAGGAGACGCCCTTAAGGCCTCCGGGAGACGAGCGGCTCAGTCTCGCCCCAGGCACTTTAGGAGAAGCTGTGCCTTGGAGAAGGAAAGAACATGAGTGTGTGTATGCATTTAGAGAAGGGCAGAAGACGCCCTGCCTCCCCATCCATCTGGCTCTCTGCCTCTATGCTAGTCTCGTGTTCTCGGTGAAAACTCAGTGAAATATAAACCCTTAGCTGAGATGGACTTGTCTCAACTTTAAGCATCTTTCCATCAGACAGAGCAGACAGCAGAACAATTCGCATCACTGCAGGCAGAGTCATGGTTTCAACCTGCCCCAACCCCCCTCTCCCAAATCGCTTCCTGTCTGTTCTATTGTCCTGTCTGTAATTAAAAATGAAAATGAAGCTTCACTTCTTCAGCCACTCATCTGAAAGACGCAGTGCTACCCAATTCCAAACATAGCTGGGGCTGTGAGCTGTGCCCATTCGTAACGTGGAAGGAATTGAAAAAACGTTGCCTATAAAATCGAGCAACTGAAAATGGCACAGTGGGTGCTTGTGTGGGTTTCCTCCAGGTACTCCGGTTTCCCCCACAATCCCAAAAACATGCGGCAGGTTAACTGAATAATTTAAATTCCCCTTAGGTGTGAATGTGTGTGTTGCCCTGCGATGGACTGGCGACCTGTTCAGGGTGTACCCCCGCCTCTCGTCCGGTGTGCACTGGAAGACAGACACCGGTAGACCCCCATGGCCCCGAAAGGGAACAAGCTGGTTGGAAAATGAACGAAAATGGCTCTCACTTGTGTTTCATGTTGGTGGTCTCTCTGAATCATCTCACTTTTCACAGGTTTGGATGATTCTCGCTGGTGAGAGTACCCCTGAGCCAGCTGTGCTGTTGCACTTCTCCTGTTGCTGTTCATGCTGATTTAATGCTCGGTTGTTTGAACGGAAGCTTGTAAATGAAGTGGAAGAAAATACTTTAATTATATGTCTTTGTGCAGCTCAGCGCCTCACATCGTGAAATCCAGCTCTTAAAGGCGAAAGATAAACTCTGAAAAGGTTCTTTTGATTCAACAGAGAGACCCAAAAAGCAACAAACCGAAAATAAATGACGGGGATGGATGATAATGCAGGAAGGAAAAGAACAAGTTGCATCATGGAATCTTTTCCCACCATGCAAGCAGTATTTGAGTCACTCCACTGCAATTAACCTGCTACCTGTGGCAGCCGTTATCTCATTAGATGATGAACAGAGCCGGGAGGAGAGTTTATGAGGCGTTCGCTCAGTGCTGCGATCTGAGCTTCGGTCCGTGTCAAAGACAATCACAGGGAAGACTGAAAAGCCCCTGAGACTCTCAGAGGAAGCTCCACGGAGTAAAGAACACTCCTCCAGACACAGAGGCGTGCACTGATACGTGTAATATAGTTCCTCATACAGTCGATGGCCCAGTAGAGGAAGGAAAGGTGCTGATTTTAAGAAGCTTTTAGCCAGCATTCAGCTGCTGTGTCCTGTAGTTGTTGTATCATGCAGATGGGCTAATTCTTGAGTGGGTGTTTAAGCAAGATGGAACTTTTGGGATGTTTCTATTGGGTGCCAAAGCAAACTCGTGTGATTACGCTGAATTTAAGATGGTTACGGGGTCTTGGCTAGTTAACTAGTCGGTCTACTATAAAGTAGAAAGTCCATGGTCCAAATAACAAAGAAATTGTTCTCTTTGTGAACCGTACAAAGTGTTTGGATCAGTTTCAGTCTAGGCTTAAGGTGTTCAAATAAACCACATTGCAGCTAATGTGCTGATAAAATGTATGAGTTAGCCCTGAGCTCGTTTGATAACCTGCTCTGGGCAAGTTTATGCTTGCCTGTGCCTCCTAACTAGTCATGAGCTTTTGATCTGGTTTAAGCTGGGTTCAGCTGACCATGAGCGGCTTTAGCTTTCCTGAGTTAATCTTTTAAACTTTTTCGTACCTAGACGCATGCACGCACGTGCACACGTCCCCAAAACAACATGACAATAATTGACCGCAGAGCTGCATCCTGGGCTTCTCTCTGTTTCTTTGCAGCTTGTTCTGGGCTCGAGTGTGAATAATGACTGCGCACATGAGATGCCACAGCACTATCACACTGCAGTCATTAGAGAGTTAATTACTAAGATAATTACTCTAGCAAATTACATCAATTTTCACCAAAACAGGATTTGTATGGCCTGTGAACATAGCATTTGCAGCCACACACAGAGAGCAGGGAGAAAAGATTCGACAGGCGCCCATCAGGACATACATGGCTGTAGAAAAATAGATGCTTCCTATAGGTTTTGAACGTTCGGAAGGTTACATGCTATTGAGATTGATTTCAATAGCTGAGGTTCTCAGTCCAGAAGAAAACACTTTGGTTCACAGTTAATCGCAGTGTTCACTGTTGATCCCTGGGGCTGCAGGGAGAGTTTGTTTTTTGTAAATAAAAAAGTTAATTACAGATTTCAAACACGTGTAGCTAAGGGAGTGGCTCTTATGAGAGGTATTGAAAAAGAATATATTTAAATGAGTTATATCTGTGAATTACCCCCCCCCCCCTCTCTCTCTCTCTCTATTGGTAAATGTCCTGGAGGCTTGAGGCAAATCAAGCAGAACTGATTGCTGCTCCGCTCCGCTGCATGACTGCTCTATTTGGCTTCCTAATGAGTGCACTAAAAACCCAATTCATCACCCATAACCCTTGCCCTACCCGCTCCAAAGAGGGATGGTTCTTACAAAAACTACACCTCTGTCACCCACATGTTGCTCTTGGGATTTTTATTCAGACTTTACTCGTCATCCAAACATGACTTTAAGAAAACCCTTCTGAAGACACAGTGCTCCAGTCGTGTCTCAAAGTGATGGAAAAAAGAAAAACTAGGAGAAAACTACAATTTCAAAAACAAGTGAAATACCAGAGAGAAGCTTTCAAACAAAAGTCACAGGGTGAACTGATACTGATGATTTCTCCCAGGAGCCAGAGATTCTGCGGAACGATATTGGGTCAAATACTTCTTTCTATCAATTATGTCTAAATAACTGTTTTTGAAATGGAAATTTTCACTGTTGAAATGAAATGTCTGAGGGGAGATTGTCAGCAAGGGGTCAAAAACTTTTTTTTTTTATTTAACTGTTACACCGAATATAACAAGGAAGACTTTAAACTGGACCCTCTTTCTGAAGGGAAAAAGGTGACATTTCAGTCCCTTTGACTTTAGGAATGTAGCCTCCCTCTACTCTCTTTCTCTCTCTACTCTTTCTCCCTCTCCCTCTCCCTCTTCTCTCTCTCTCTCCCTCTACTCTCTCTCTCTCTCTCTCTCTCTCTCTCTATCAGCCCAGCGGCAGAGATTTCCAGATTAATACCGTCCTCTACCCCGAAGAAAGGAATTCACTAGGAAGGGAATGTGGTGTGTGGGAATGTGAGGCTCACATTTTGGAAAACCAGAAGAGGGGGGTGTGAAAGAGAGAGAGAGGAGGCGTATTAGAGAAGGGGTTAAGGTTATAGAAGCAGAACGCACAAGTGTGAGAGAGATGGGAGCACACTACAGCAAAGCCAGGACCTGCACATGTGTGAGAGAGTGAGTCCCAGAGTTGCTCATTACTCGGGGTCGAGCGAATCCTCCAGAGCAGCAGATTAAAGCTCCACTGAAGCCTGGGTTTAAACTGCAGCTCTTTTATTCTGCTTCTCTAATTAATTCTTTTTCCAATAGCGTATTGATTAAGAGCATACCCTGATCAAGTTCAAATTCAGCACGCACATGCTCATACACACCACCGAGCAGAGACGGTAAAACTCAACCGAGAAATCAATCAGAGGAGAGCGGTCCGTCTCACTCAAACATTGATGAAAGCTCTGCGCTCTTAAACAAACTCTTTCTCCATGGTTCTGTTCCATTTTTCCCTTCATTTCATGTGTTTGTCACTGCACAAGCCGCGTCTAGAGGAGTTTGGTTGCATGTGTAAACACGCTAATATTCTGCAAAAACTAGCAAGCAAACTGCAAATAGCCACTGTTTCATCTCTTATCAGACCATTTCTGCTCTAGTTCAGGCTGAATATCCAGTTAACAACTGCAACCCTTTAGAAACAGCTTTCAAAAGGTTTTCAAGACTATAGTATTATTTTACATTTGTGAGATTCAAATGAATACGCATCCAAAATTAGAACAATATGAGAAAAAAGGAGTGCCTGTCCCCTGGACAATGCTCTGTGGGTGGAGTGGAGAGCTTCCTATAAGTTATTTCCTTGCCTGGAGATACCCTAAAGAGAACCCTCTCCTCTCCTCTCCACTCCTCTCCCATTCAGCATGTTCAACAAAAAGAGCAGAAAACCATGTCCTCAAAGCCTTGAAGTTACACCGTGACCTCTTTAGCAGCAGTGGAGATGTTTGGAGAAAGTTAGCAAAACATAGGTTTTAATTCTGGGAAAAAATATGACATTTAATACTGACGACTTCTTACTTTGATTTTGGGACTGGAGCCTCTCAAATAGTTTGTCTAATGACTCTTTACAAAGAGCATGCATCGGAAGTGAAACATTCGTCACTAAAGGCCAATGCAGAGCGACCCGGATTTTCACGGACAGTTTCACAACAAACAACGAAAAACAATAGTTTTGCACTGCTTCATCAGATCCGTTTTTCAAAAGGTGAACATAAAAGCTAGCTCTGTTGATGACGTGAGGAGGATGTAAAAGAGCTACTAGGCCGCGCTCAACTCATATTTTCATAGCGTCTCCGTACAGGAAACATTAAAGAAAAGATCCGCAAATCCTCTCTTTTCTCCCTGGGATCAGCCACCAACAGAAAAAACCGCTAGACCTCCAGGATTTTTTCCATGTGTTCTTTCATTTCTTCTCCGTGGTTGTCTTCGTGCTGTTCTTTTTTCTGTTTCCCTGTTTGCCAGCTTTTGTACTGCAAACGCCATCTTCAGGCAGGGAGTGTCATTGCATCAATATTTCCTCCACCCAAACAAAGAGCACCCTGCTGAGAAGCATCAGAAGATTTGTGCAAATATCAATTCGGACCGGTGTGTAGAGGCCTTTAGTTCTCTGCTGAGAGAAAAGGAATTAGGTGTTTTTTTAATCAGTGATTTATCTTTTGAAATTACCGCCGCAGTATACCCCCAACCGTGCGCTGTCTAGTTTAAGGCCTCTACACACCGGTCCGAATTGAGAATCTTCTGATGCATCATCAAAAGAGCAGCTTTCATTGGTCGGTCTCCTTGTGAAAAACAGATCCGATGTGGCAATCCGAAATGTGGCACGACTCGTTCGGTCCGATGTGTGATGTCCCATCAGCAAAAAAAAAGAAGTAGAGGTGCTTATTTTTAGCAGCTGGGTTGTTTTCTGCGTGTTTTGTGTGCACTGCTCGAGTTTTTCCTGGGGCTGTGTGGAATGTTAAAGAGAGAGTTTGTTCTTCAGAGCCATTTTTGTTTTTTAGAAGCTCACAGGTCAAATTCACAGCGTTTCACTGAATGACATCAGTTTGTCTGAGGCCTGACCCTAGAACAGCTCTAAACACTGCTCTGTTTTCTCTCTGACTTGATTTCTCTGCTTTGTTTCCCTCTGTAGCAGCACAGTGCTTCCACTGAGGATGTGGTGAGAGGGAAGCTATCGCTATCATGAGAAGCCATTGTTTGGGATTTGATTTCAGATGTCTGAACGCTTGCTCCTTCAACTTCCTGACATTGTTTTGGAGATTAAGTCTTGACAGGCTGTGGGGTCGAGAGTGAGAGTTTCTAGAAGATGTAACACAGGATACGGCATGTGGAGAAAGAATAGGCCTAACTCAAAGCAGACGCTCGGGAGAATACTGGAAACCAGTAGATGCAGAATTAGTTGAAAACAACTGTGAAGGTTTATGAACGTTAGCATCATTAGCTGTGCTTATTGGAAGATCATTTGAAATTACCCCTAGGACGCATTAGTGTTAGCATTAGCAGCACTTGTCAGTCTAGGTAATTTTGTAATTGCTCGCCTGCAGTGCGAAAAAGGAACAGCCTAATGCTATCAGCGTGCGGGTTCTCTTCAAAATCCTCGTATTTTCACATTTACTCCGCTTCTCTAGTTGTGATGGTTTCATTCCTGCAGGGCATGTGTAGCCTCAGAAAGCTTTTGGCATGGGTCAGAACCTCCCGAGTAGCAGTGCTGAGGAGGGATTATCACCTCTTAACGGGACCTCTTGTCAGACCCCTCGGGCACAGAGGGATAAGAAGCAAAAACACACAGCGCTGGTCAAAGAAGCTGCTAGAATGGAGCAGCTATTTGAAATGTTGATTTCAGCCAGATTACAGTATTTCAGTAGAGTAATTCAGAACTGACGCTGTTATAGAAGCTTGAAACGCACACAGGTGGAGTGTGTTCAAACACAAGCTTTCTTTACGTCTCCTCTGGTAGCGAAGATCATGAAACACTTCAGTAAAAAGATGAACAATGACAACTGAAACCAAATCCAAAAGAATCACTAGCTTGGTCACAAAATCACAAGTGCCTCGAACCCGGAGCGTAAACATAATGGCAAGAATGTGAGAAATGAGGCGTCTGCTCCTTTGCTGGGGTCAGAGGTCATGGATGCCGCAGAACGACAGCTTTACTGCTCTCCGGACTGCCTCTGGTTCACATACCTGTACTCCTGCAGCAGATCTCACTTTATGTCTCACACGGCATCTCTTCGAACACAGCGGCTTCTCTTTTCTCTCTCTCTCTCTAGCTTTGTAGTCTTACTTTCTGTCTCTCTCTCTTCTAATCTATTCTTTCACCTGTCTCACTGTCTGTCACAACTCTCCAGTTCTGTGTCACGTGTAGCGCTTTACCGTGTCTCACAGAAGTCAATAGAACTTCAGTGTTTTGTTATTAACAACAGCGCTCTCCTTCTCCTGATGCAGGAATGCTTCAGATTAGCTAACGAGATGTGAATCGAGTGCGCTCGGACTTCAGCGGTCATTATTAGCTCGCTGTACAACAATGAGTACTCTTCTCTTACATTACAGCAGCTGATGAAGACACGGTTGGAACAAATGCTGCACACGTTCATTATCTGCTTGTTTATAAACCATAGATTGTAAACCTACCGCCTAGTGTTATTGGGCTAATATGACACACAGCTGTTATAAACAAACTTATTTTGAAATTACAAACAAGAATTTGAAAATGATTTCTCTGAATTTGGCAACATAAATGAACTTTCTCACGATGTGATCACAGCTCTGTTCTGTGTCAAACACATCTGTCAATCACATGGCCCCGCCTAGTTTACTTAAGGGAATTTTGAGCCAACGGGAGCCACACAAAAATAAAGGTAAAAAAAAAACTGTTGATCTTTGTTCACTGCAACTTTCAGAAATCATTCAAACGGTTTGTGTAAATATTGTAATTTCTCAGGAAATAACTTTTAAAGTTTGGCTTTCTTTACCAGAACTGCAACGGGTTGTGCTCCTGAAAATGTGCAAATCTAAACCACACCAAGTGTCTGTGTGCGCATCCTGTTGTCAGCAAAAACCTGACGTGACATTTAGAAAAATGCAGTTCAACGTGTGTTCCAGTGCTCCATTCACTGCGGTAGAGCGATGAATGTTTGTCTCAGGGTTTAGTTGCGTTGTTATTTCCCTCTTTTAACTATCTATTGATCCATCCATTTTCTGTACCCTGTAATTCTGGTGCCTATGTTCATTGAACAAAGCAGTTTACCCCGAGCTTCTGTGCTGCCTCTTTATAATAAAAGTCATCAAAACATTCAACCTCGCAGCTTTTTCGCTACGGTCTGCCTCACTGTCCTTCCTATAAGTGTTAGTTATTATCTATTGAGCGAATGTCACAGGATCCAGTGAGTGAGAGAGTGAGTGTTACTAATGATCAATAATCTCTCTCACAAAAGAGATCAGAAACAACACATCGGAGCATCACACATCACATTATTTATGCTTCTTCTAGAATCACTTATGAAACCTAATGTATCTAAATAATTGGGCGAGAGACAAACACTTCAAATTAATGGACTGCGTGTTTTCTGATCAGAAACTGGAGAAAGCCGCAAACGCCCCTCGACGGACACAGATTTCTTTCTGATATCATGTAATCAAAAGCACTCAGTGTGCATCATAATATTGTCATGTTGTGTTTTATTGTGCCTGGAAAATGAGTTCAATCAATCTGTACAACTGATTCCTTTTCATTGTTATTTTAAAGGGATTTGATGATTGTCGATATACCGTTGACAAACTATCTTTAATTTCAAGGAGCCTGATATTCAAGCGCTTCCTATTGTCCCCTGCAGACTCTCGTGTCGTTATATTCTTTTATTCTATAAAGTGCATAGAATACAGTGTGCTCTAACCCCTTCGTGTGCCCTTCGAGTCGACAATGAGTTCATAGCAGTAACCTTGTGTGAAACGCAGCACTCTTATCTGAACGTTTCAGGATTCTGACGGTGGTTAACACGATGTACTTGAATGACATGAGAGTAGCTACAAAGCAATGTTTTATTACGTTTCGGATGATTGTTTTCTGCTGTGTTGAGTCCGTAAGAGCTGTGCACTCGTACCTTGTTCGCTGCTATTGTCTCCACTCTGCGATGCTAGGCCTCCACTGGATGGACCTGGCGTTCCGGCAGAGTGAGTGGACGTGGCGTCATCGTGATCCCTCCAGGATGCAGGGTTCTACACAGAGAGAGAAAGAGCAAAAAGTTGATGTTTACTTTGATCTGTGCGCATCTCCTGTGGATCATCAAACACATGCCGTGATTTACTGATGGACACTGGCTGATCCATCACCTTTCCGGGAAGCCTCACGAGGCAAGAACTTTTATATTGAACCTTCTCAAAATGCTGTATCCAGTTCAGCCTTGTGCAAGTCTACAGTTTTGTCCCTGGTGTCCGTAGGCAGCTCTTTGCTTTTGCTCATAGTTGAGAGATAGTATATGTTTACATCTCAGTGTTTTTATGAGCTGAAACCCTTTTTTATTCGAATCATTTAATTTAATAATCATCACATGTCCACGGAAGAGCTAAAAGAGGAGCTAAAAGGTAAGTCTGAATACCTCAGCTAAGAAATGCTCGTAAAAAGAAGAGAGGACTCAAGTTTGTGCTGTCAACCACTGAAGTTCTCAAACCACAGTTTGAAAACATCATCATCAGAATAAAAACCGGCTAAATACTGAGCTTAGTTTTAGGGAGAGGGCTTTGTTAACGGCAAACTGAGTGACAGCTAGAAGCTACACTTCTTTCATTCTTCCTGCAGCAGAACAAGATAGCATTAAACATATAAAGCTTTAAATAGTTAGTCGAGTGATTACATGCCACTGAACTTCCAGAGTCTGCGCCTGATCCGGGAAATCAATTATCTATTTCTTGAAACTCTCGTGATTGCATCCTGTTTTGTTTCCCGCCGTCCTGATATGCAGACGTGTGTTTTTGTAAAGTGCTAATCAATAACAAATAGATCTGGGAAAGCTCATCCTGATCAGTGATCAGTATAAGAATGAGCACAGTTGGCGTTCAGTAAAGGCAAGATGTTGCCACTCCGACCATTACACCACAGTCTAGCGCTTGCTCGGGAAGTCACATGATACAAAGGTTCATTCATTCATTTTCCAACCCATTTATTCTCTTTCGGGGTCATGGGGGCCAATCTCCAGAGAGAGGCAAAGTACACCCTGGACAGGTCGCCAGTCCAACATTCACTCACACCTTCACACCTAAGGAGAATTTAGATCAGGAGGTGCTAGCGGTCGATCGCGACGTGAAATTGAAACAATATCAGCCAATCATCCATCCCGTCACAGTTCAGTGAAATTAGCTGCAGATTCACGGATTCCGTTTTCTCTGCTCAATAGCTCGAGACCAGAATGTTCTTAGTAAACAAATAATACCTATTTTTAATCTGTGTTATGTAGCGGACAAACTACAAAATGTTTTTTTATCAAAACAAGTTTCCCTCGACATTCGCAGAAACACATTACCGTCTATGAGCAACCCGCTGACATGGAATCGCTTAGGGACCGTCTGCAAATGACCAGATTCAAAATATGTTTTACCCAAAATTTGCTTCATAACTTCATTCTAAATTGCTCTATTACAACCAAAATCAAGCAACACGCCACTCCTCACCTGTATATTGTACTGCACGACTCAGTTTCAATAAATATTGAAATATTTATTAGAGCATCATTTTTATTCTTGATTATTTGGATCAAAGCTCAATTGCTCCCATAAAAATCACTCTATAACCATCATTCAGGTCACACACAACTGTTCTAATGATTCAATTCAGTGCAAGTCATCAAATTAAACTCACGTTATTACAATAAATGTAAATAGTTAATTATTATCCGTGTTTTGTCAATTCTCAATAAAGTTGAAAATAATTGTTTGTTGATTGATATTTTACATTTTTGTAGCAGGTAGATCACTTTGACTTGGTCATTTTAAAAGTTGCCCGCAAGCTGAAAAAGTGTGAGCACCCCTGGTTTAGATTATTCTATTAACCTGCCGCATGTTTTTGGTATTGTGGGGGAAACCAGAGTACCCGGAGGAGAACATGCAAACTCCTACCAGGAAGGTTACGGGCGAGCCTTTAAACCAGCAAACTTCAGACTGGAAGGCCACAGTGCTTCCCGCTGTGCCACCGTGCCACCCTGACGCAAAGGTGTTGAATGTTTAGATGTGCATATAAGATATGTTGTGCTGTACAAACGCTTTATCTGTGTTGCACGTAGAGTTTCCTTTGAGAAATGATTTCCAGAAACTAGTCAATGATGCCATCTTTCCAGGATTCAGCGGTCCTTGGTGGAATCCACACAAGAACACTCTTAGTGTTCTAAGTGCCTCCTTTCAAAAAGCCTTAAATCATCTTTCAAAAGCTTTAAAACCATTAAGTATTGGCGCAGTATGAAAAGTATTTATGCCGGGCGGCACAGTGCCTCAGCAGTTAGAAGGTTGCCGGTTCGAGACTTGCCGGTTTGCATGTACTCCCCGTGCTTGCGTGAGTACTCTGCTTCCCCGGCAATACATGCGGCAGGTTAACTGAATAATCTAAATCTCCCTAGTGAATATGTGTGTTTCCAGCGATGGACTACAACCCGTTCAGGGGGTCGTCTCGTCCCTGCTTCTCACCAGATGTGTGCTAAAGATCCGTGACCCCGAAAGGGAGCAAGCGTGTTAGAAGATGAATGAATGTGTTTGTCACTGTAGTTGATGTTGATCTCTAAATTGTAGTCAATTAATAAAAATATTAATCACATAAGAACATTATATTCTCTCTTGCTCTCGGCAGAGGAAGTAAAACACTTCTCTCAGCCGCTGTAATCTGAACGGGCCATCAGTACAGCGCCGTTAATGGCAGCAGCAAAAATGTTGACTGCTGACTGCAGCAGTCCCACCACTTTCCTTGACCCTACCCCATCCCCATTTTAACTACAGGATTGCCTCCAAAAAGGGTTTGAGCCAAAAGTGTTTAGCGATGACACTCTGAAAGTGTTTTGGTTCACTTTGCAGTGCATGTTTCTTATGAAAAACTTTGTAAATAAATATGACTTTAACATGTTAGGATATTTTCAGAGTCTAGTCACTAAATAAACTAAAAAGATTGAATCTATTGATACTATTAAAGTCAAATTTTAGATTCGCATGAGCGCAGGAACACAAAGGAAACTGAGGGGTATTTCAGCTTCTGATCATGTAGCCTTAGTTCCGAGCTTGTGTTGTTCCATACACACCGGGCTCAGTTTCCTGTGCAGATGACACATGTTTTACTTGCACACAAACACACGTGTCCAGAGTTTCTAGTTTCTCTCAAACATACACTCCACTCAGCAACAGAAGAGCAAGTGCTCTTTAGCTGCTCATGAATAATGCAGCGTAACACTCGCCCACATCACAGGAGAAGAAGAGCCACGGGTTGGGGGAGAGCGGGGGGGGGGGGGGGCAGACCCATCACCTTCACAAGCTTTGATTCATTTTCATAACAATTAAACCTTGTTCTTGATGAAATTATCACTTAATATCTGACACAAAATTAGGTTAAATCACTGCAATAGACTTTTGTTTAAAATGCATTTAAACGATGTTTCCACAACAACATATGATGCTATACTTTTCAAATAGTTTCAACTCAAAATATGAAATCTAAAATATCAATCTACTAATTAAACGACCGACCAGCTGTATTTATTATCGAGTAATCAGTTACTACAACCGCAGTTTCACAAAAAAACCCATCAGACATTAAACTGTGCCACAGTGCAGAAACATCCCAACAACAAGCGTGTGTGTCCAGACAAGAGCAGTTGAACCCTGACCAACCCGATGAGACCAGGCCAAACACGTGCTGCCTCATTCCACAGCCCCTGAGTAATGTGTCACCCCTGCAACACACACTGCAGAGCACCCACAGACACACACTCGTACTGCACATGCAACTCACACACTTCCTTTCAAACACAATAAATCCACACATGCCTGGTACACACTACGGGGCACAAATGCACACCGCCAGCTTCATTTATCCAGCGCTCCCCATATGGCCTCAGTGCTCTTACCACAGAGCATGTCAGATAGAGATCGCTGCAGTGCAAATAGAAGACTCTGAGCTTAAAATGTAAATTAAACAAATATTTATTTATAACATCACAAATTCATCCTATCCTGACAGGCACAAACAAACAAGCAAACAAACAAACAAACAGTGTGATGGATGCCAAAGGCGCATGTCACAACATCTCATGCCGTCTCAACTGAGTGCCGATGATGATGATGACAGACAGCGCTGAGGCGACGTCAAACTGACTCAAACGCACCCGGAGAAAAGCTTGACATCTTATACGTGACCTTATTCTGAAAAAGAAATATAATGTGCAAAATACACCAGACTAGAGACAACAGAGGATAACTACAGAGGAGCCATGGTTTGATTCTGTGTGCACTGTGCGGATACGGTTATGGATGCGAATGAAGATTCCTCCAATAGTTGAATTAGTAACCCGCCATACCAGAGTTCTGGAGAGAACAGCTATTCAAAAGCAGATGTTCCAGTTTTATCGTCCAACTCTGTTTGTGTTTTATACATTGACTGAAACATCAAGATGTTTTTACACTATAAACACTATTACTGGGGCTACAGTTAGTGACAAATAAAGTGTGTAATGCCATCATCAAAGGAGATTGCATATCTTCAAAGAACACGTCAAATAAAATAGAAAGCAAAGAGAGGTTGGGGGGGGGGGGTCTTGGGAACAGGAGGCTTGTCCTTCATCCCTAGTAGAGCAACTTTGCCCAAATGAAGGAGCCTGGGGCCAGATAGATTAAGAATGCATATCAAAGCTACGAAGCGCAGGAGAGAGGTGCCAGCTAAACACATTAGCATGCCCCGCTCTCAAGCTGATGCCCTCCACTGTACGCGAGAAGAGAATGAACAAGAAAGAGCAGAAGGACTATAATACATGCCATTTTTCACCTAACGCCCCAAAAAGATGACAATTGAGACAAATCGCATTTTAATCACATCCAAGTTCATTCTTAAATTTAACAATTCTGTTCCATGCAGCACTCTTTCATTTATTCAAGGAAAAATAAGAGGCTGGGTTTGATGATGAATGGCTGATTTTCTGTGAGGCATGTCATTTCATGGACTTATGGAAGCTTAACCTTTAATCCTCTTTTGTAATATTAAATTCTTCTGGGTCAATAGCAGTGATGGGATTAACCGTGTAACAATTTAACAGCGTTACTAACTTTCCAGTAACAAGTAATCAAAAAAAGGTTACTGCTTTAGCTACAAACAAGACAGTCCGAGTTACACCTTCCCTCAAGAGTCCCTAATCTACTGCATGAGCGACGGGCTGATGAGAGTAGATCCAGAGTAGTTGATTAATATTAGGGGAACTTTCGTTACCTTGTGGTTCCAACTTCAAGAAGAAGCAGGAGTTCCTGGACTCTTAATTTCGTAGACGAGCTGTGAGGGTAGCTGAATGTTGGAGTCTCCAAACCTTAATATCATGATGAGGGCCTGAAAGTTGTTTGGAACCAAATTAGTCATGGGATACCAACAACAATAAACCTCTGCCCATCATGGTAATGCCACCTACTACAGATCTTCAGCCCATGAGTGAAATCGAATAAACTACCTCACGCCACTGCACGTCTACACATCTTATTCTCTACAAAGATAAGCAACAATGCTCCACAGGTCCTATCTAATAAATAAAACAATCCGCTGGGAGCACTCATGCCTCTTTGAGCGAGTGGCAGAACGACACACCCTGTACAAGTCAGCATTTCAGGGCAACCCATCCCCATTCTCACTCCTGTGGGCAGTCCACCAATAAACAGTACATGCTTGTTCTTGCACTATGGGATGTGCAAAAGGAAACTGACACAAGCACTGGGCACGCAAACTCCACCCAGACAAGGTATTGTCATCAGCTGAACCTACAATCTCTGTTGAGATCCAGAAGCAAGCTGCTGGAACAAGGTCATCGCAACATCCCACTCCTATCTCTGTTGTGTTTGTGAAAAGCTAACACACTGTAAAACAATTTTAAGTGTGTTACACTTGCAAATTAAAGTTTACCTGCTGCCTTAAAAACTCAACTTGAGGTTTGTCTTAGTTTCGGCAGAGAAATAAAAGCTGCTCTTGCTGTAAATTTCTAAGTGGTGAAAGTTGATTTGAATTTTTATCAGCTGCTATATCAATTTGGCACTTCGACTTACCAATTGATGAACAGTAATTACTGACAGAACCCTCATGCGTTTGAAACCACAAACACGGTTAGTCAGAAAAAGTCTCTCACACAATGACCATAAACTCATTCGGCATAACGTGCCGCATTACTGACACATTTCTATCACAGTACTCACAATTCTTTAATAACGTTCTATTTTTAAGATAATACATTTTATTAATAAAGTGAATGAATATGAAGATATTAGCCCTCGAAGTGTAAAATATCCTGATGCAAATTAACTAGCGCTATCCAACCGATTACATACAAACCCAACACATTTTCAAATAGTCTCCGACTAATACCTGTAAGCTTTACTCTCAAAAATATGTAAAGCTTTCACAAAAATCCAAAACTCTTTGTGGTAACAAGATATTGCAAGTGCACACAATGATATCAGGAATACACAAGGAATTGTTCTGCCATTTAACCATGCAATAATGGAAATACAACTTTTGTAAATCCAGAAAATGCATTAGGAACAGGATTGTAGAGTTACTCAAAGTACAAATCAGCTGCAACTGTTCTCCCTCAGTCTGGGGCTCAACATAAGATCCACGTCATAGAGTCTCAAATGATTATCAAAGCGGTCTAGAACAAGAGCACAACTCCATGCGAAGATCTCCTCAAATGAGCCTGAGACTAGAGAAACCAAGAAACTGGTAACAAACTACGCCATGTCAGAACTTGATCCAGTCTCAAATTGCTGCAATATTCGCTTCTCTGGATATAGTGGGAAGAGCCTGTTTTAGGTTTCCTACATGATTCAGAACATGAAGGAGCTGTTTCGCATCAACTCATCTCGTTGTGTTTGTGAGCGGAATTGTTGCCTTTGAATCCAGAATGAATCCAGAGGTTCATTTTGACAGATTGTAAAAAACATTTCACTGCATGTACTGAGCAATATCATGTATGTGCCACATACATCTAAAACATTTTAAAGGTTTCCAGGACAGGACTCGACACAGACTGAGAGACAAACATTTTTCACTTTGTCGCTGTGAAAATTTTTCGAGATACACGTTCTTTTGAAAACAAGTATGTTTCTCACATCATGTATAAAGAAAACGAGTACATATGTCCGTTTGGGGAAAAAAATGAACACCCCACCAACAGGTGGCAGTCGATTCGTGCATTTTTAAAACGGGTGGAATGGACGCATCTGCATGTAATCCTGTACATCCTGTAAACCACGATCCCAGAGTAAACAGCAAAAAAAACACTTTCACCATTAACGGGGTACGTGTGGACAAGCCCAGTGACGGACCCAACAGACAAACTCATTTGCCCTTTATATTATTAAATCAGTCACTAACTATAAGGTAATATAATTCACAAGGGCTATAATCGGTTGTTGACACGCGGTAGCCTACCAATTTTCACCTCAACACTTGGGGTTTTCACGGTTAAACAAATATACTGGAAAAAAACAAACAGCAAAGTCTTCAGGCAAATAATCGTCAGAGGAATTTCAACTCTCTTTTCCAATAGCAGCCGTTAAGAAATGAACTGGCATCTGCCCATTTTTGTCATTAGCGAGATTAGCATGATAAAGAGTGTGCCCAGAGAGCGTATGGAAACTACAGCGTCTGTCTTAGTCCCGGAGTGAGATGTTAAGTGCTGGAATTTAACCGATCTATTCTATATTGCTATTCCCGCTGTTGATCGACCACTACTTTACTGACAGAGGGGGGGGAGGGGGAAGGAGAGAGAGTGTGTGTGTGTGCGTATGTGTGTGTGTGTGTGAGAGAGAGAGAGAAAGAGAGAGGGAGGGAGAGAGAGAGAGAGAGAGAGAGAGAGAGAGAGAGAGAGAGAGAGAGAGAGAGAGAGTTGGTCCAAACAGATCGGCCAACCAGATTTAGAAACCACAAAAAAATTTTCTCAGCCATCTCAACCCCTTTCATCTCCTACCTCCACCATGTAAAAGTACATTTAGGCGGAAGTATCTAATATGCTATTGTTTGATTTAGCTTAGATAACAAACTAATGCACCGAGATCAAAATTGTTTTAGCAGATATGTTACCACAATGTTAATTTTAATGTCCATTTAAATTACTTATAATCTACTGATGCCACTTTGTGAGTGTCAGCATTTAATACGCACTTTTAATCAAGTCAGAACATAATGGGGAAAAAAACACAGGATCTTGGTTCGATAGCCACTCGGAATAGTAATCCGAACACGAGATTAATACTTTCATAACATTTCGTCTTCTGGTTTGCGAATATTTACTGGATATTAAATTCATGCAAACAAACAAGTAAATAAATTGATCCAATAGGCTCCATTCAAACGGAACGATTTTCTGTTAAAAAAATATTCAATACGAAGCCAAGCACACGTGCAAGAGCTGAATAAAACCCAGAGCGCCTTACATGATCGGCGAGGTTTGTGGATGATCCGGAGAGTTCCTCGTGGTCCGATTTTGAGCTGCCGTCCCGTTCATCGATCACCAAATCTATTGGCATCTTCCCCTTCAGACAGCTGATGTACCGATGACAGAAATTGTCACAAAGTTCGTGCACCTGAAGAACAAAAAAGTATCAAAAACGGCTCCAGAAATGAAAATAAATAAATAAGAGAGAAGGAACATAATCGAGGAATTATTGATATTCTCGATCTTCTCCAGAAATCACCGCAAACAAGTTAAGAAATAAAATGAACAATCCGTACACGGGGACTAAATCAGGTTGTTTTTGCAAATAAGAGTGCTATTTTTTAAGTTAATTTAGTTTATTCAAACGAGTGCTGATGGTGTAAACACTGACTGTATTTGGTAATAACGTTTTTTTTTTGTTCAATATGAAACCACTCATCGCTGCATCCTTTCTACTTAAAACCTGTTTTTACATTTAACATTTTTTACATTGACAAAAATATTTCATTTAAGTATTTTCCAAAACTATAAAATAACAAACAATATAATATCATATTATATAAAAATAATTAATAAAACGAAATATATATATTTCCATTATCTTCCTCGAACTGATCGATATTGTACAGGTCTTTGAAAGAACCCCGACGGATTATGTAAGAAACCCTTTTCCTTATCTAAATGTTTTATCGGAAAAATGGGATTGACAAATTATAAATACAGCATATTATATAGCATATAGCATATATATAAAATATAGCATAATTTTTTTTATTTTATAAATCATCATCATCATCATCATCATCATCATCATCAATAGTAATAACAATAATAATCACTATCGCCATCACTGTAGCACACAGAACTAAAAGCAACACACAAATCCTGTTTTTAATACCAGATAAAAGTTACCTTTTCTAATTCCAAAAGATGAAAGCGTAAAACTTGGATGGCTTGAATCATCTGCAAGAGAAATGTATTCCCTCGTTAATTCCACTACAAGAGGTAACATTGATTACTTAAAAAATACGAGAGATCCCAGTTCATTTTAAATCAAATATAGCCACATGAATGACTGTTCAGAGTGAAGAGCTCAGTTGCTTGAATGGCGCTATCAGCCGCGTAATGAGATTCGCAATAACGATTCCCTCCGGCTCTTTACACAAAATCCCCCTTGTTTATTTTTACAATCTCCAGCTCCGATAAAACAACTCTTTAAAACACGAGAGGACAACTCAGCGCTTTCGTGGTAGGGGCTGGTGGCTCTCTTACCAAATTATCCAATTCCGGGTTGGAAGAGAAGAGAGGCTTCTCCGCGCGGACCTGAAAACACAGAGAAGCATGCGGGGTAAGAGTCGATCGATGAAGAGGAGGATGCTTGTTTATCTGCTGCTGGCTTTAATTAAAGCAGAGAAGCGCATTCGATGCTCGCCAGTTTGGTTCAAAAGTGACAGATTTATTTCAGCCAACTTCTAATACGCTAAAGGATATATAATAAACAATAACAAGTTTGATGTAAACGAACGCCCAGATCAGAAAAAATTGAACTTTTTAAAACCGCACATAACGTTCAAAGCCTGGTTAACTATTAAACCATTTTTTAAAGGTGAAATCAGTCATTAAATGGCTTGACGTTACATAAAAGGCTGTATATTAAGCAAACCAAGAGAAATCGTGAAAATGTTAATGTTTATCAATGCATCTTTACCAATTTAAAGGTTGATTTAAACGAAAACGAACTTGATTGTAAATACATTAGAATAAAAAACATAATAATAATTTTAAATAATACGTTCAAATATTGTACATAATTATACTAAAAAAGCAATGCTTCGCAAAGATTACAATGGGTGATATTTAAGGCATGTGGACGGGACGGACCTGTTTGGCAAAGACCGCGATGTCCTCGTTGAAAGAGTCCGATGAGCAGACGTCTCCCCCGGCCACCCCGGGCTCTCGGGGGGTGCACGTGGCCAGCTCGCACTTCTCGAAAACCAGAGCCAGCAAGGGGAACAGGGGGTGACTGCAGAAACAACATAAACCCCAAAAACTTCAAACTCACATTTCACCCCGTGACCGGCGGCTCAAGTCAATGCCGGGAACAACGGGGCTTTCATCCGCGTACAAACACAAGGCGGATTCACTCCGGATCATGATCAAAACAGGTTAATCCAGAAGCACGACAGAGACTAGGGTTTTCGGTGAGTTTGGGAGAGATGCACATGAACCTGGAAAAAGTCCTTCTCTCCGTGGAGTTTAAGAAAGCGACAGCGAATCTTAAAACAGATGTGTTTAGACTCGACTGAATTCGTTTGAGGAGGCATCTATGCATTTGGTTAATTATTGTCATGGGTATAACGAACTTGTATCTTACACCAATTTAGAAAGTAATCAACTGTATTGCGCTGCTCGAATTTGAAAGGAAAGTGGAGTTAAAATGGAAAGCCTTAGAATTAAGCGAAGGTGACTTCAGTTTGTCAGCAGCATAAAAAGCCGTTTGTGAATTAAATCCAAAGTCCAAAGCATGTCCCGAACTCCCGAGGAAAAACTGCTAGCGTCCGACGCGACGCGAGGACTCCGCGGATCCGATATAAATAGGGAACTCACCCGTAAATTTGATCTTTATCCCTCTTTAACACGTCGTTGACAGCTGAACCCATGCTGCTGGGCATGACATTTGGATGCGGAGCATGTGTGCCGTAGTGCTGTCCTGCGTGGAGCGGCGGCCCGTGGTTGAGATGGTGGACCTGCGGGAGCGGCCGCGGCGCGTGCGGGTCCCCGTACATCCCGACTCCGTCCATACCTCCGTAATGAGCCAGCTCATCGTACTGCAAGACAAGCAGATGATCAGAGGAGAACACCGAAATACAAGGATTGATCTGCGGGAGGAAAGCGGGGAAACGGTCAGAAAGTGGTCTCGGGGACGTCAAGTTTCCTCGAAATTACCAAAAACATGGTGAAGTTGCAAAGCGAGGCGAGCAACAGACGTGGAGGAGTTCAGGCGCGGAGAAGCGTCCCCGTGCAGTGCGTCAGGTTGGCGGAGTTTCTCTCGAGGCCTGTGATAGATAGTGTATTAGTGGAGGTGAGTGCTGCGGATTTTAAACCTACCCTTTGCGCCATCAGCCTGCGCTCCAATAAACCCCGGGATCTGTGTCGTGTCGTCGATTTAATTTCCCAGTCCGCTCACAAACTCATGCACCGACAGAATCCTCTTTCCCCCTAAAAAACTTGCCCAATTTCTCTGCTATTCTCCAGGATGGCTGAGAACGAGCACATGAGGCATCTGGAAGAATTTTTTTTTTTTTTTTTGCAATTTTTCTTCTTCGCTCCCTCGGAAAAAAAAATGCAGGAAAAACTCAGAGAAGCAGCAAAGTGAAGATTACAGCCGGCCCATCAACAACACTGCATGCAACTAAACTGTCGTGTCTCATGGCTTTTTGCCACTCCAGCTGTCAATCAAAGCCAGAGGTTGTCAAGGTAATGAATGAATGATGCTTGCTGATGATGTTGGAGAGAAGATGAATGTTTTTCCCCCCGGTCTCATCCCAGCGGTCCCTGTCTCCTTTAAACCCCTTCTCCGCTTTCTTGTTTTATTACTACAGTAAAAGAAAGGAGGGAAAGAAGGCTAAAGCGCGGAGTTTTGGTCGGAATCGTGGCGCTGTCCTGCGCGCGGAGATGAGTGAGTGTCAGTGTGTGTTGGCAGCTCGGCCGCGCGCTCGCTTATACACACACATACTCTCTCTCACACACACGCACACTGAAACGAGCTGCGCGCAGCGGAGGGAGAACTAAATGACGGAAGCCGGAAGTGGCGCGGAGCACTGCCAAACCCGCGCGCGAGCGTCCGATGTGTGAGGGGGAGCGCGGAAAGAAAGTCTAGTGGGAGAGTTTGAATGCGCGCGCGCGCGTGCGCTGGGCAGGCGTCAAAACCGCAAGATTGGTGTCTTCGGTTCGTGCGGAAAGGTCATCTCAAGACAAGTTTTTGAAGAGCGCAAAACCGATGATGACGGGTGCCTCATACCCACTGATTCTAACCAAGATAAAGCGAACTTTTCCACGCGGGAAACTGACTTGCAAAGTGACTTTTAGTCCATCCGCGCCTCTATTCCCGAAACGCGAGCCTAAGATCGCATCGCACGGCACCTCTCAGTTTTCAAAGATCCCCGGGATCATCAATCACCAGGCAGAAAGGCCTGATGTTTGAGAGGAGGAGCACTGTTCATATTGATTGCGCTACAGATGGCCCTACAGAACGCACACCAAAAACAGCACTGCGCTCGGCCGATCGCGTGACATCAGCGGCCCATCGACCCGCGTTTGCATAAACGTCTCCTTTTGGATTCTGGTGGCTAGTCTTGTTGTGCAGTTGTACCATTCCCGGGTGAATGGAGCTGAACCCGACGTAGACCTGCCCCAGCGGGGTCAGCGAGCCACTGGGGCTTGAGTTTAATGAACTCGCCATTAACGGATCTAAAAGCTTTCGCCGCTCGCTTGTGAGAAAAGCGAGAGGGGAGCTGAGAGGGAAGAGGCTGAGGGATCAAGAGCGTCCGAGTTCTTGGTCTGCACCGGACACAAAGCTCGAGCCTCTCTCTTGCTCGGAAAGTCTGCGCGTTCTCGGTAGCGCGCGCGTGGTAAGTGCACTGAAAAATCTTGTAGAAAACCGAACCTGAGAACCGGCCGCAACTGAGAAAAATCGTGGCCATTTAAAACAAATACTCCAAGATGTGTGTGCTTTAAATCTCACAGAAGAAAAAAAACAGTTGCTTATTTCCCACTGTTTATATCAATATGCAAAATATTTGCATCTGTTATATTAACAATAGGGAATATACAGTTCTGTAAAATAAAGTTTGGATTATTTGTCTTAAAATAAATCTAGAAAATAAAGTAAACACGCGTTCGTTTTCGATTTTCAAGCCAAACAATAAGTGAAACCAAGTGTTATTATTATTATTATTATTATTATTATTATTATTATTATTATTATTATTATTATTATTATTATTATTAACAGCGCTTCCAACAGTCTGGGCGAATATCCAGGGACAGAAGATGTGGATCTGCCGAAGATGGCATTACCAAGTGCTCAAATTTCATCTGCCGGTGTCAGATTGAGGTCATTTTCGGGTTAAAGCTCTCGGTGTCTGAGCAGCTGCGGCTGCTAAACCTTCTCAAACTCGCTTCAACTCATCTCTCAGTGAAGTGTAAAAATATCGCATGTAGGGTAAAGTCTCTGTGTTAAATAATTTATTACAATTAATAGCTTAAAATAACACAAAATCCGAACGTTTCAAATTAAATAGCGGCGTTTTTTAAATAATTAAACGCATTTATAAGTGTATACGAGAGCGTAACGTGTGATAATGTAATCCATGTCAAACTTTTAATTTTTAATAGTGAAATATATAGTTCTAGCTAGCCGAATAGACCGAGCTCTGCAGAACAACAGGTCGCTAACGCGGATTTCACGGATGCGCTCAACATTCAGCACATGTTCGCTCATCGTTGGTTTAATTTTACCCCCTTTAAAAAAAAAACTGTCTAGCACTGGACGACTAAAATTATATTCTGAGGGGTTTTCATGGTGTTTAGTGCTAGCTTGCAAGTTTTTCCCTCATCCCAGAGGATATTTCTGTCAGGAATGGGATGCAGATTTCTCAGTTTACTGCCGTTTCCCTGTTCAGCTGGGTTCAACTCTCTCTGACCCCAGAGCAGAACAAACACACACTTCTCCCTCTGCTCGAGAAGGAAACACCGAGCGCCAGAGCTTCTCCTGGTTTCGAGAGGAGCTGTAAATTCTCCTCAGAGTGAAAGGATTTTTCTTGATGTTCTGCGCGGTTCCTCGTGAGAGTCGTCGGCTGTCTGTGGCGCTTTAGCGACACCTGCCGGAGCAACGCGGAGCACTTCACTAAAGGTACATACCGTGTCCGGCCAAAAAAAAAGTTTTATATATTGATGCTAAACAAATACGCATTTAAACGCGTTCCTGTTTTGGTCAGTGTTTGGTCAGATTTTTTAATGTGTGCTCCACCATACAGGCCCACGCAAGTACTGAATACACGATAAATAGTGAATACCCCCTCTTTCATTTAGCTCTTTAGATGTCAACTCCATGTAAAGCGTTAAGCTAAACGTCTAACTTAATTTACAACAATTCTTGCCACATCTTGCTCTCAAAACAGAGATTTAGCAAATAATTCCGAAAAAGACCGTTTCCCCGCAGGAAATACCAGTCAAAATACGGAATTGTTAGAAGAAAGGCATTTTTGTATAGTTTAACAGACAGTAAGGTTAGGGCTGCTTTTCGACAGGGTTGTTACATTAAAAATGGCAAAATCGTTTAATCGTTTAATTATTTTATTATAATCCTCTTCGGAACAAGTAAAATTTATCCGCTGATTTCCAATACACAAACACCCCCGAGAAACAAATGAAAAGGAATAAAGTGATGGCAAAACGAAGCGAATATACGACTCTGTGCTAAACTGAATGCTCGAGAAAAAGGGTCCGCCGCGGATCTGAAACAAACCTCTGCGCGCGCGAAAAAAACTGCGGGATAAATCCGTGGGTTCTGCCAGAAGATAAAAGCCCCAAACCTGCCTCGAACCTCTGATAACTTTAATTCACAGCCGTCAACAGCGCATTGAAATTTTATTGAAAACATTTGAACAAACTGTGAACAAAGAGGACACTCAGGTGCATTATATACAGTGTACATATCTCAAGGCAAATATTTGTTCAGTGGATCCTTCAGGACTGAATTATTTTGCTAACATTGTACAAAAACATTTTAAGATATTTTTTAAAAATGTTGGATTTACAATGCATTTTCCCCTTTCAGATAAATTACTATATAAAAATGAAAGTCTTTTAAGCTTCCCAAAGGTTCCATATGTAAGATTTTTATATGGTCACACTGCTTTTAAAAAGAAGGGTTAAAACGAACCCAGTTTAGGTTATTTTGGTAACCCAGCGCTGGGTCAGAAAAATAGCAAACCCAACTCTCGATTGTTTAAGCTGCGCTTCCCAGCGGATGGAAAAAATAACCCGACATGCTCAACCCAACAGTTGCGTTAAAAAACATAACCCAGGGTGTAAACTTCCAAGATGAATTCTATAAAAGAATGGTTACCCCACCAAACACATGCGATTAGATTAATTGCAATATTACTCCTGATAATCACTGAGGTGATTATTATGATCTTTTAAGCAATGTAGTTCTGTGCCAAAGATTCACCACTAGAATTGTAGATTTGTTTGAAATATGGTTCAGCTGTGGTGTGGCTGTAAATTTAGGGAGGAGAACGTGAGCTGAACTCTGTGTGCCAGTCTTAGAGCTAGTAATGAACGGGATACATCCTTTTTAAAGAACAGATTAGGCTTTTCCCCCGCAGCAAAAAAGGTAGGCTCTACTGTCCATTACGGTGCCATCACTATATGATGTTGGATTGTCACACATTATTTAACAATAGAATTTAGATTAGGTCATGAGATCAGGATAGGGGGTTGCATTAGGATTATAAGAGTTAGAGCGCAGACTCTGTGTTGGGGTCTGGAACAGAAGCTTATCAAGAACTAAATACATAGAGAAAGAGGAGGGGTTGGTATTAGAATTATTGCAGAAATATGATAGGCTTGGCTTGTTAATGCGCATGATACTTTGCACTGGTATAATTATACAAAATCATATCATTGTGTTAACCTTAAAAAAAGATGAGATGATTGTTTCTGATTGAGTGTATTTATTTCATCTGTTATTTCCAGCAACGTTGGATGCCATCTGTTTGTATGTTTTTGTCCATCGTTTTGAACAATTTCACCAAATTAAAACAAGATTTACATTGAGGCTCTTTGTCACGTGTGAGCTTTGATTGATTTATTTATATATATGTATTTTTTGACAACTTTCTACGATTGTGTGATGTATTTAATAAACTTCTTTACATGTTTTTATTTTTTATCACAGTGTCATCACAGTTCAATTGGAGACACGATTGCCAAAGGTCAACACAATGGAAAGATTTGGTCACCAAACTAAACATTTCTCAAAATAAAAAGTTAAATTGATTTTATGCGGTGAAGATATTAGCATTTGGATCAAGGAGCCTATTAGCCGTACATACTAACAGTAGCTTCCCAAATAATAACAAACATACTAAGATTTATTTATGTATAGTAAAGCATAAACTTGGCCTTTGAGTAGCATCACATTATTTAGCCCGAAACATTAATCTAAAAAGTTCAAGATTACTTCAACTATATTGAAGAATTTAACACTAAAAAAACATCATCTCGTTATGTAAAAATCAGAGAAAAACAGGATTCCTTGTGTTCAATATCACCTGCCCTGCACTTGCTTGCTTATCGAGGCTGAATAAAAACCTTGTAAGGTCGCACACACTACACACACTCTTTTTTAACACATTTAAAGTCTGTTATATTCATACACAAAAGACACTTGGAGCAATCTATAGCTTTTTGTTATTTTGTTTGCAAAGGCTTCACAGTGGAGACTGAAAAAACTTCATTCCTCAGTTTCTAGAACATAATGTCTCAAGTGCAAACTCATAACAGTTTAAAACTAGGGTAAGCAGCAGGGTACAGAAAAGTTGTGATGCTGGACAATATTGTTCATTAGTGGCACTGCAGACATTAGAAGCGCACGAGTAGAACTCTTTTTGGGTTAGTGTAAGAACCCTCACCACGTCCCTTTCAGTGCTTTGATCCCCTCGGGACGAAGGATTTTCCACCAGTTAAACAAACACAGAGCACAGCCCGGAGAAGAGTGGATCGAATGGTGTATGATCCGTATGTGTGGATCCATCTATCTGTTAAAAGGAACAAACACAAGTAACAAAACAGAGTGCTCTGTTTTCAAATGTTTGCTACAAATAGTATCACAATGTAGAGCCTTCACATAATCACACAGGTTAGTTCCATAGAGCAACAACAGCTTCCCATTATTTGAACAAATAGTAACCTTTCATTTCCCTGCTCGTTCCTGGTTGGGGACAGGGACATCTGCTGATGCACATTCTTACCACTAAGGTCTTGATAACTGCTAAGATACATTGAGTAATCTAGCTAAACCATTCATCAGTTTTATGGTACAGTAACGTGACATAGCTGAAGAACATCAGTTGTTGGGAATAAATACCATCTGTGAACCATGCCCTGTCCCAGAGGAGAAAGTTCTCACCCACGATGTGACAGCACATGTCCCTGCCCAGTTGTTTTGCCCCATTGACATTGTTGAGAAAAAACACCTCAACAGTAGATGGTTTCTGGGCTCATGTTTGGGATAGATGGTGTTTCTGGCTTCCAAACACCGTAAGTCACTCATTCCTGCTGTAAGTTATTCAGTTGGGCCTGTACAGGACCAGCTCCAGACCACAAGAGATTGAAAGCTCTTTGGTCTTGCTCATGCTGCAATCTGATTGATTTATTTAGTTTTTTTGTGGACAGGTGTTTTTTATTCATCCAGGTGGCAGAAGTCTTGTTGATAGAGGAACAAATATTTTTTTCCCTCATAAAAAAAAGAAATAAGAATTTGGTTGTTATTCTGTCTTAATAACCCTTTAATCACATTCATGAGCTGCTAATTTCTTGTGAATTTGAATGACAAAAAAAATTCAATTTTTTCCCTCTCTTCCTATCTCCCTTTATCTCTCAACCTCCCTCCATTCCTCCCTCCCCCTTTCTCTCCCTCTCTCTTCCTCTCTCCCTTTGTCTCTCACTCCCTCCCTGTCTTGTTAAACTTAGTAATAGGAAAAGCTAAATCTGCAATGTATGCAAGAAAGAAAATGGCAGAAAAAGGCTTGTGCCAGAAGGTTCTTGCTGTTTTTCACCGTATGATAAAATTAGCCCTGTGATGGACTGATGACCTGTCCAGGGTGTACCCCCACCTCTCATCCAATGTGAGCTGGAGAGAGACACTGGCAGACCCCCGTGACCCCAAAAGGGAATAAGCGGGTTGGAAAATGAATGAATGAATAATAAAATCGAGAATATTGATTCATCTGTATTATAAAGTTTCTCTTTTATCAGTCTAGCATTGATTTAGGTACTTTCAGTATAAACTGTGCATAGACAAAGTACTGGAATATATTTAGATTTACATTATTTGTAAGAATGTTCTTTAATGGACTACTTGAAAATAAACTCTTGACGCATTTCTGCCTCTAAGTAATAGCGCTCGCGGAGTTCCAGTTTATAGTCTAATGTATTGGAGCTTGGAGAAAATGTTCAGAAAAAAAGTTTGTAGCTTTCAGAGCGGCAGAAGCTTCCGCGGTGTTCATCGCTGTTTTACATTTTCACAGTTTTAGAAGGATTCTTGTGAACATTTTTAACCCATCAGTAATAACCTTTACAGATAATTGAACTGCAAACAGCTGCACGGAGGAAGCCAGTAGGTGGTGCTGTGCCGGTGCTTTTGCCTGGAATGACTCCACAGCCCAGTGTGTGGAACAGAGAGGTGGGCATGACGTTGTAACCGTACCGATGTCTGATGATGATTACTGTAGCGTTTCCAAACCTTCATCATTAGATTGGGCGTGGCCTAAAATAGAGAAAAAAAGCCCATTTCCACCTGCGTTGGCCGTTATTTTGCGCATATGAAGCACATTGCTGACGTTAATCTTGGAGAGATCCTGGAGGCAGCGGCTGTAGGAACTTGCTAAGTGCCATTGCGAAAGTTGTCAACTGAGATATTGTTTTCTATTTCATGAATAAATTGGTGTTAAATAAATGTGGTTTCAAAAATAAAAAAAATCTTCAAAGAATCATTGGCATGACAAAAGTACTTTGAGTTGACAAGCTTTAAATTGAGTCAATATAAATAATAATATTAAAATTATGTTAATAGTACTACTAATAAAATGATAATTGTGTTACTCATGTCCAACGTACATTATTATTATCTTTCTTTCAGGATCCTGTCTATGTTTTTCGTCATGTCATGGCTCTCCTTTCCCTCGTGTGCTCCTCTCATCATCTAATTCAGCTGCTGTCGCTTGATTAGATCAGGTTTTTGTGTGCTGATCTCCATTTAATCTCCCTTCCTATACTCCTCTCACTCGTTGTCTGACCGATACAGAATCAACCTCCTTGAGAAAATAGCTGCTTACATTTTGTTCATGTCTGGTCCTGTGGAGTCCCTTTTACTTCTGCTGTGAGTGGGGGAGTGAGTGAGTGGGGGAGAGTGAGTGAGTGAGGGGGTGAGGGAATGAGTGGGGGAGTGAGTGAGTGGGTGGGGGGTGAGGAGCAGGAGTGGGGATGCATGATGACGATGGAGTTTGAGTGAACATGATGATGAACGATAAAAGAGTGATGGGGAGGAGAAGGAAGGAGTGAGTGGGGAAGGAGTGGAGGAGGAATGGAGGAATGGAGTGGAAGGAATGGAATGGAGGAATGGGAGGAGGAGCGGGGGAAGGGAGAGTGGAATGAGGGGGGTGAGTGAGTGGAAGGAGTGAGTGGGGGTGGAAAAGTGGGAAGGAAAGTGAGTGGGGGTGGAAAAAGGACAAAGGAATGGAAGAAAATATGGACACAGTGGATGGAGGGACCAGATGGAGGACAGAAGGAAGAAGATGGAAAGGAAATTGGACATGAAATGTATTTAATGGAATAAAGATGCAAAGTAAGCGAACAATATATTAATTAGGAACCCATTAAACTTATATGATATGATATGAAAGTTAATCAAAAATGCTCTTGAAGAAACTTCAATTCATGAAACGATGCTTAGAAATCAATTCATGATGACACTACGATGCCGTGCTGCTTGAAGTAGTCACAATATTGATGGTTGTCTAAAATTGCTAATAATGAGCTATTAATCAATCGTCCCCTTCTCAAGTAAATCATTCATGGAACAAAAACAAATGTCAAATGTAAATTGGATTATTTTGAGGTCATGACTTTACTTCAGGGGACATAATTATTCCTTCATCTTGTTCCCTTTCCGGGTCGTGGTGGTCTGCTTGTCCAGCTGACTTTGTGCGAGAGGTGGGGGTACACCCTGGACAGATCGCCAGTACATTACAGGGCAACACACACATTCACATCTAAGAGGAATTTTACATTAATCAGTTAACCTAACCACATGTTAGGTTAACCCACTCAAGCACGGGGAGAACATGCAAACTCCACCCCGGAAGGTTACAGGCAACCCTCTAATCGACCACTTTCTAACTGGAAGGCCACAGTGTTATCCACATAAATATTTCTTTTCATTAATTGTTTTATGTTATTAATTAAATTTATGGTAATTATATGTAAGAAATATTTGAATTATTTCAAGTCTCTGATTTAGTAAGAACGTGACATTACATCATGTGTTAGCTTGTCACACACAGCCACATAAAAGAATTGAGAATCAAAGAGTCTGATTTGTGAATCATGTATATTAATATTTCCAGGGTGAGCACATACACCAAACAATAGAACAATAAAAAAGCAAATTATACAAGTTACCAACCAACAAGAAAAACTGATAAAATGCTGAGAAGC
>SRMA01027523.1:18184-46687 GCA_007224835.1 Danionella cerebrum | reverse complement strand
GGGGGAGTGAGTGAGTGGGGGGAGTGAGTAAGTGAGTGAGTAGGGTGAGTGAGTGGGGTAGTGAGTGAGTGAGTGGGAGGGAGTGAGTGGGGGGAGTGAGTGAGTGGGGAAGTGAGTGAGTGGGGGGGCGAGTGGGGGAGTGAGTGAGTGGGGGGAGTGAGTAAGTGAGTGAGTAGGGTGAGTGAGTGGGGTAGTGAGTGAGTGAGTGGGAGGGAGTGAGTGGGGGGAGTGAGTGAGTGGGGAAGTGAGTGAGTGGGGGGGCGAGTGGGGGAGTGAGTGAGTGGGGGGAGTGAGTAAGTGAGTGAGTAGGGTGAGTGAGTGGGGTAGTGAGTGAGTGAGTGGGAGGGAGTGAGTGGGGGGAGTGAGTGAGTGGGGAAGTGAGTGAGTGGGGGGGCGAGTGGGGGAGTGAGTGAGTGGGGGGAGTGAGTAAGTGAGTGAGTAGGGTGAGTGAGTGGGGTAGTGAGTGAGTGAGTGGGAGGGAGTGAGTGGGGGGAGTGAGTGAGTGGGGAAGTGAGTGAGTGGGGGGGCGAGTGGGGGAGTGAGTGAGTGAGTGAGTGGGGGGAAGTGAGTGAATGAGGGGGGGGGGTGAGCGAGTGAAGGGTGTGAGTGAGTGGGGGGTGAGTAAGTGGGGGGAAGTGAGTGAGTGGGGGGTGTGAGTGAGTGAGTGGGGGAGTGAGTGAGTGAGTGGCGGGTGAGTGAGCTAATCAAATAAAAATAACCCCAAAGAAAAAAAATATTTAATAAATGTATAAAGTGTGCATTACAAGTAATCACACTGGAGACAAGAGCCCATTCTTTCACTAATGCACATTCCTTCTGAAATAAAGTCTAAATAATAAAGTAAGTAATTTACAAAGCAAAAAAAGTATATCAGTACACATTTTAACACTCTTCATGAGCTGAAAAGATATCTTAAAATCAATTACTTTTACATTTTCTAAATTGTTTGAGTCATATGTGCATCTAACAAAAGATTATCTTTGTAAATGTTGTAAAAAAGATGCAAAGTAAGCGAACAATATATTAATTAGGAACCCATTAAACTTATATGATATGATATGAAAGTTAATCAAAAATGCTCTTGAAGAAACTTCAATTCATGAAACGATGCTTAGAAATCAATTCATGATGACACTACGATGCCATGCTGCTTGAAGTAGTCACAATATTGATGGTTGTCTAAAATTGCTAATAATGAGCTATTAATCAATCGTCCCCTTCTCAAGTAAATCATTCATGGAACAAAAACAAATGTCAAATGTAAATTGGATTATTTTGAGGTCATGACTTTACTTCAGGGGACATAATTATTCCTTCATCTTGTTCCCTTTCCGGGTCGTGGTGGTCTGCTTGTCCAGCTGACTTTGTGCGAGAGGTGGGGGTACACCCTGGACAGATCGCCAGTACATTACAGGGCAACACACACATTCACATCTAAGAGGAATTTTACATTAATCAGTTAACCTAACCACATGTTAGGTTAACCCACTCAAGCACGGGGAGAACATGCAAACTCCACCCCGGAAGGTTACAGGCAACCCTCTAATCGACCACTTTCTAACTGGAAGGCCACAGTGTTATCCACATAAATATTTCTTTTCATTAATTGTTTTATGTTATTAATTAAATTTATGGTAATTATATGTAAGAAATATTTGAATTATTTCAAGTCTCTGATTTAGTAAGAACGTGACATTACATCATGTGTTAGCTTGTCACACACAGCCACATAAAAGAATTGAGAATCAAAGAGTCTGATTTGTGAATCATGTATATTAATATTTCCAGGGTGAGCACATACACCAAACAATAGAACAATAAAAAAGCAAATTATACAAGTTACCAACCAACAAGAAAAACTGATAAAATGCTGAGAAGCTGATAAAATGTAGATTTGGCAGTAGTTGTGAGATGTTGTGAGTTGAGACATCCAAACATCTGCCGGTATGAAGAAATTCTTGCGCAATAAATTGGAAATAAAAAAGCTAATTGAGTCTTTATGAACAGGGTTTAAAATCCATGGATTGATGTCAGGAGTGCTTCCATGTGCCAAACCTGAACAGCGTATTCATGATCAGCAGTGAACATGAAGTGAAGAGAGAATCAATCAATCAATCAATCAACCAACCAATCAACCAACCAACCAACCAACCAATCAATCAATCAATCAATCAATCAATCAATCAATCAATCAATCAATCAATCAAATGAACGATGGACTGATCAATTAACCTGTCAATGAATCAGGTTGCAGTATCTCCACCACGTTCACGGAGGCTATAGAACAGGGGTCTCAAACTCGTGGGCCCCCACCTTAATATAAAAGCTTAATTCAAAGTATCATATCATAGTTTGATATGAACAGAACTTTGTTAGTTTTGTTCTGCATAAAACACTGTAATCACAATATGGCTTTTAGGGCAGGGCATCGAATGAATGAAAGTTACAGCAGCGCTACCATTGCGTGTTTTCTTCCATCTCTGTCTGGCTGGCTGCCTTGTTTCTACTGGACACACGTGAACATTCATTCCAGCCATAGACTAAAAGACATAAGATGCGTATTCCTCACTCGTGAACAGGTCCCAGAGATACTTGAACTCCTCCAGCAGAGGCAGGACACCCTTTTTCGGTCGAGAACCATGGCCTCAGACATGGCTGATCCTCATCCCAGCCGCTTTACACTCGGCTGCAAACTGCCCCAGCGCACACTGCAGGTCCATAGCCGAAGAAGCCACCAGGACAAAGTCATCTGCAAACAGCAGAAACGAAATCCTGAGGCCCCTAAACCAGACCCCCTCCGGCCCCTGGCTGTGCCTAGAGATACTGTCCAGAAAAACTATGACCAGAATTTGTGACTTGGTGCCGGCAATGTGAACCAAGTTCCTGCTCTGGTTGTACAGGGACCGCATACTCCCAGGCCACCCCCCTCACAACACCTCGAGGGACACGGTCGAACACCTTCTCCAATTCCACAAAGCACATGTGGACCGGTTGGGTGAACTCCCATGATCCCTTAAGCACCCTGCAGAGGGTATAGAGCTTGTCCAGTGATCCACAGCCAGGTCAGAACCCACATTGTTCCTCCTGCATCCGAGGTTCATCCATCAGCCGAACTCTCCTCTCCAGTACCCTGGAATAGACTTTTCCAGGGAGGCTGAGGAGTGTGATCCCCTTGTAGTTAGTCAGACGGATCTGTGCAGTGTCTGCAGTGATATCGTTGTATCGTTCTATCGGGGTGAAGAGGGAGCTGAGCCGAAAGGTGCAGCTCTCGATGTACCGGTCGATCTACGTCCTTACTCTCACCTATGGTCATGGGCTTTAGGACACGACTGAAAGAACAAGATCCCGGATACAAGCGGCTGAAATGAGTTTCCTCTGCAGGGTAGCGTTTGGGATAGGGTGAGAAGCTCCATCACACGGGAGGAGCTCAGGGTAGAGCCGCTGCTCCTCCACATTGAGAGGATTCCGCTGAGGTGGCTCGGGCATCTGTTCCAGATGCCACCTAGGGAGGAGGCCCTGGGGAAGACCCAGGACACACTGGAAGTACTATGTCTCCTGGCTGTCCTGGTAACGCCTCGGGGTCCCTCCCGAGGAGCTAGAAGAAGTGTCTGTATAGAGGGACGTCCGGACGTCCCTGCTTAAACTGCTGCCCCTGTGATCTAGCCTTGATAATTTGAAGAAAATGTAAATAAATCATTATTATAGGAATAATATGGACCCATGATCTATCAGATTTATCAAATGCTCTTTGAAAAGATGTTAATGTGGCAAAAGGCTTAGAAGCAAAGATGTGATTTCACCTGAACTCAACCACTCGCAGCTTGACAAAAAACTTAATTTCTACACGACTCAAAAAACAAAATCATGGTCAGTCTCCCCCTGGTGTTTTAAAGAGCATGGAGCTGTGGTCCTCCAGAAACTGAGTTTGACACCTCGGCCCTAGAGCCTCATAATCCATTACTGCATACGGAAAGAGCTGCAAAATAATAGATTTATGAAACAAAGCACAACACCTGCCTCATTTACAGAAAGTGTAATACATAAATGAACACATGCGGGAAAAAAAACTGAATATGGCAATTGTGAGCAGACCTAACATTACAGAAACAGAAATGGAACGTGATTTTATTTAGAACTTTGTCTTTTTTAAGTGCGAGCAAGCATGAGGATCCACATCCAAGTTAATTCAAAACTTGTATTCAATACAGTTTTTCTCGATTGCTTAAACACATTTCTTGAAACTATGCCTCGTATTCTCAAAACAGTAAACACAAATCCATAACATCTTACCCAATTTCCCAAACATCCTATTTTCAGGTCAAAATGAAGCTGTACATTCAAAACCATTCACTCTTGCTGAAAAATCAAAATTTGCGTTCAGACAGCACACACAAGGCCTCAAAAACACTCACACTACAACATAGTCTTAAACACTGGTGGAATAAATTAAAAACAATATTTCCAAAACGGGCAAGTTATGTTGCTTGTGGTTCTTCCCCTCAAAAACAATTTCACATGATGAACAAAAAAGACGAAACCAATGTACACTGGCAAATTTTTATTGATGTACTATACAGTACAACACATACACAAAAATTATTCCACCTCAGCATCCTGTCTTTGGTCTGGGTCAGGTCAGAGAATCTCATCCACGTCACAGGCTATATTGGCCCTAGCCAGGCAGCGGGGGTAAAATCCTCTTGCATGCCTGATCCACCCCTGGCATGCATCTACTGTTATATCTAGGCAGGCTTCTTTCATGGCCTGGAGGAGGTGAACACGGACATAAGGCTCTCTGTCATACACTTTCCATCGTCATGCCGAAAAAAAAACTTGGGTTATTGGTAAACTAGTCACGAACCAGAACAGCATGATGGAAGCTGACATTATCCCAAACAAGTAGTGAGGCTGCTCTGTAGTGAGGCTGCTCTGGCTGTGCTGGTTCCCTGTAGTCCAGCTGGAACATATGCTCTCTTAGACCATCAAGGAAAGCAAGGAGGAGCATAGTATTATAAGGTCCTAGAATGGCATGGCGGTGGAGTACCCCTCGTTGGCTCATGGCTGCGCACATAGTGACATTCCCTCCACGCTGACCAGGGACATTTACAATGGCCGGATGACCAACTCTGTTCCTCCCTCTTCTCCTCCTTTTGGTCAGGTTACGTAAAACCTGCCTCATCCACAAAGATAATTTGTGAAATAGAGCATTTCTCGATTACAGTAGCATAGTACAACAGTGTATGTGTTGTCACAGCATGAGTTCAGCACTCAAAAGTTACTGTACAGAGCAGTCTTACTGCAAGAACATCTACCTGTTTTCCTCCCTGAAGGTTCCGATGATGGAGGCAACAGTGAAGCGACTCAAATTTGGCTGTACTCGTGGCCCAGCCTCCCTCATAGTCATACCATGGACAAGAACATGGTCAACTATAGTGACTCGAATTTCATCCGAGACTGCTTGTCTCTCTCCTTGCCCTTGCTCTTCCCCTTCCTTGTTGTCGTCCTCCTTCTCTGTCTCCTCCTCCTCCTTCACCATGTCCTCCTCCTCTCCTTCCTTCTTTACCACGTCCTCTACCCCTTCTTCCTCCTCCTCCTCCTCCTCCTCCACCACTTCCTCCTCCTCTCCCTCCTTCTTCACCACGTTCTCTACCTCTACTTCTTCCTCCTCTTCCTCCACTCTGGTGTCCCTGACCTCTTCCTTTACGTCTCTTTGGATCCATTGTTTCAAACCTGAATAAGTTGACTTTTGACCCTTTTATCTATCCATCGAAGGTTCTGATTGGTGTGTGATAAATTTTGACTCCTAGTGTTTCCACTTGGTTAATTGTGTGCTTATTGAGCTCAAGCTGTGCTGTGTTACAGTTTTTTCTGATTGCTTAAACCTTAACTGTGATTCTTCGAGCACAATTTCTAAAACTATTAATACTTATAGCAAAACCACTCACTGAGGTAGCAAAACAAAAAGCACAAAAACTGCTTTGCACTCAGTTTGCAATTTTGTAACACACACTTTGCAAAACTGTAGGCACAATTCACTGCACAACACTCTTTTTGCAGAACCTTAAACACAACTTACTGCTTACACTCAATTGCCAAATTTCCAACACACTCCTAGCAAAATTATTTATATGTATGGCTATTATTAACACTATTTTGCCAACTGTCTGGCACACTTTCACATGTGAAAACTGTTTTAAATAATTAGTTCACTTTGCAATCAGCCTAAGCACTATACATAGGCCATAGGTAAGCTGCCTATGTGGAGTACAATGGAAGGAGCAGTAAAATGAGAATCAGAGGAGACCGAGGGAGAAGACTTTGAGGTGAAGAAGTTGGAGGAAGAGGACTTGAAGTTGAAGAAGTTGGAGGAAGAGGACGTGGAGTTGAAGAAGTTGGAGGAAGAGTACGTGGAATTGAAGAAGTGAGAGGGTTAGAGGAAGAGGAGAAGTAGGACCAAGAAGAGGACGAGGAGGGGAAAGAGGAGGTGTGAGAAGACTAAGAAATAGAACAACTGATGACATCAAAGCTACAATAGTGGACCATGTCATCAACCATGGGATGACCCTGAGGGAAGCTGTCCAACAGGAACAGCCTAATTTGAGCCGCTACACTGTGCGAAAGCATCATGAGGACATTTCGAAATGAGAATCGGTAAGTACTTTGTAGCACTGCCATACTCTAATGAGAAAAACAACCGGAGAAGTGGCTGCAACATTATTGGACACGGTGCCATCATCAATGTCCCAGGACAATGTGGTGGTAACATAACCATGTGTGCAGCTATAAGCCAAAATGGTGTTGTTCACCATCATGCAACCATAGACCCATACAACACTGCACACATTACTGTATTCCTGGACACCTTACATGACATGCTCACTGTTCAGAGACCAGAGCACACCCGATATGTCATCATATGGGACAATGTTAGTTTCCATACGGCTGCTTTGGTCCGCAACTGGTTTATAGACCACCCATCCTTCATGGCACTCAACCTCCCTCCATACTCTCCAATCAAGGAGTTCTTCTCTGCCTGGCGCTGGAAAGTGTACAACCATCATCCTCATCAACAGGTAGCCCTTTTACAGGCAATGGAGGAGGCACGTGGGGATACTGACCAGGCATCATGTCAGGCCTGGATATGGCATTCAAGGAGATATTTTCCCTGGTGCCTCGGACTGGAGGATATTGTATGTGATGTGGATGAAATTTTGTGGCTGGACCCAGGAAGACAGCATGATGTAAGCTGATTGTCTTTTTTCCCCCCTTTTTTTTTATAAAATTACTATTTTGTGTTCTGACTTTGTCTTGGTTTTGATGAGTGTGAATAAACACCAATACTTGAAGTTTGGATCCTTGTATGTTTACATGACACTATGACAAAAGTATGACCTCAAATTGACATCTGTACACAGAGAGAGCAAAAGCCAGATGTGTTTTGTATTCATACCATCAGTGTGCAGTTGGCGCATTGTATGCTTAGTAGATGATGGCTTGTGTGTACTGTTTGATACGAAAACACCATTTTTACAAAGGTGTGAAGAGTTAATCTAGCTGTGTTCGCTTTTGCAAGAGAACTACAATGTTTTGATAATTAGGTGAACGGTTTTCTTATTTGTGTGTAGAGTTTTGCAAAAAAAGCCAATAGTTACAAAAAATGTGCTTAAGCAATCTGAAAAAAACTGTAAGTTAACATTATTGAATGCTAGTGCTTTCTAAATGACCACATGGTGTAAGCACTGAGAAATGTAGGGAATTGTGTGTAGAGTTTTGCAGTAACAGTTCACCAAATATAACTCATGTGTCAAAGCAGGGAATAGTGTTTATAGTTTAGGGAAATGGGTGAGCGTTTTCAAAAAAGGCGTAATAGTTTTGAAATTTTAGTTCAAAAGACTGGTTATAGTGTTTTAGCAATTGAGAAAAACTGTAATAGAGTCAGGACTGGAACAGCAGGTATGAAACATGAGGCCCCCGGAGGGTTCTATTTAGTCTCCACACAGCACCCTCCAGACTTTAAAGATCCCTCTTCATTCCTGGAGGCCAGTGCAAAAATTATCTGATTGTGACTTGCCAATAAAGATTATACCACCAAGTGTCTAATCTTGATTTGAAACAATCCTCAACCAAAATATGATCAAAATCAGAACATCTCGAAGTCAGCAGGAGGAAAAATATGTCTTTCTTACAATATACGTTACTCCCAGCTACTGTTTGTGAATAAACGTGTCCCTCCTGCAAGAAAAACAGAACCATGAGGCCGGCGGTCGTGTGGTTGTTTTTGAGGAAATCACCTCAATTAAACGTAAAAAAAATTGTTGCACAGATTTGATTCCCTCTTATATCTTTCTTATATCCTTCATCATCATTAGCCTTTCTGATCATGGAAAAAAAATTGATTGAATTAAAAATTGCACCTCTCAATCACTTAAATGTAGCAATGTTTACACATTTTACTGCTTCGTGTTTTGTAGCCCGTCATGCACGACAAGCCCTTATTCTCAACCCGCAATTTAGAAATGGTGGATTCATTTACTGTTTTTACACTAAGAGTCTATTAGCAGTTTAATAGCAAGCACAATCTCTGTCTCTCAGCACACCGAACACCCCCCCCCCCTCCAAAACACACGCACACACACACACACACACACACACACACACACACACACACACACACACCAAAAGAGGCCCCGGTGGCTGTGAGGACTTTTAATATGTATGAGGAGCATCAAAGAAGAAGATCCTGACATGTGGCTCCTCCAGATGATCAAGCTTATTAGCACAAACATGCAAATGAGTTTTTACTGTTCTGTTGCTTTGTTTGTGGAAAGATATTTACTAGATGACACAGAAACTGCTGATGAAATCTAGTGACCTCTATGGGCATGACACGTGGTACCAGAACATTTCATTTCAGTACCGCTCAGTTCAGTTTCAGTTTCAGTACCGCTCAAAACACAGAAGGATTGACAATTATCTACCTTGTAAGGCAGACAAAGGATGCTTTTTAGTGACCTTCCCCTATAAGTCCCGTTGCTCTGCACTCCTCGGTGTGTCTTGAGATCCCTCACCTCAGTACACCCATATTATACTGGTAGAGCACAAGACGTCATTTGTAAGAGCCACAGTGACGCTTTGTATTTTTATCATTAATATTAAGGCTACATGTAAGGATCTCACAGTCGCTTGCTTTTCCATTGGATGTTGTATGAGAGAGGTCGTGCTCCTAAAAACTTCGGATTCAGTTCTCTGCAATGCTCCTCTTTGTTTGATAAAGGATCTCTCAATAAGCAAAACTTTTGCAGAGAGTGAGGAGAGTTCCACATATTACACAAAGCTGATTCTTCATGTTCAATCAACGATCTGCCAGTCAGTCCCAGCTCAGCTCAGCTTGGTTATGGAACGGGGGCAGAGGAACATACTGGAACTGAAGCAGTGCAAAAGCTCCCAGAAGCATGTCAAACTGACACACATTGTATAGTTCAGTGTGGTGCCTTAATAAACTCATTATGCTGTGAAAGAAAAGCTGGATCCTGAGATGCGTTGCATAATTTGTTCTTTTGGACTCGTACAGTTTTACTCCCTTTTCTTTCTAGCTCAAGAAAATCTCCTGACGTGTATGGACTAACAGATTTGAAAATGAATACACTCTTTGTAAAGCATAAAGTGCAGAAATAAATGTGAATTGCAGAAAGCGTGTTTGATTAGGACCAGAGTTATGATTAAAATCTTTCTCCGTGTGCAGCGTAAAGCCACTTGCTCAGGCCCCCTGCGATGAGTCCATTCATTCCCTTTCAACATTTTACTAAAAGCACTTCCGATGCTACTTTGTGTTTGTGTATTCAAAAAATGGTGTGATTAATCATTTTGGATTAGTGATCACATGATGCTTGTTTTTTAATTGTGTTTAAAAAAAAAGCTGATGAGCAGTGTGTACAGTAACCCTTAGGTCGTCTTTTCTTAAACATTTGATCATAGTCAGCAAAGTTGCCCAAAGATACGGCTTAGTATAACTTAGTGAAGTTAACTTTAACTTTTAACTTTAAAACCTTTTTTTGTTGTGAATTTGCCAGAAAAATGTTGAATGACCTCCATTCCCACAAAACCTCACCAGCTTGGGTATTTAGCAGTTCTGTATCAACCCAGCCTGTTGAAATGAGAGTGGAGCCCGGGTGGGTGGTGCTGGGCAATGAATGATTTACATTTGATAAAAACAAACCAGCAAGCAGTGATGAGTGCTAGTTCTGCTTATTTGACAGAGGGAGGCTTTTTTGTAAATGTTGCCTCCTGCTACAGTCTCTGGCTCCGTCGTGCAATATGAAAATACTCAGTAGAAGATGGCAGTGATAAATCATACTCTAGCCCAGCCTGGACAGTGGCATGCAGAGACACTTGGAACGAGTTAGTCATTTAGAATCTTCATCAGCGCATTAGTGGAGTAGATTTAGGCTTGTACTTGTCTTCTTGACACCCCCTTCCCCCACCTTAATTTTTGAACCCTCAGAAGTCTTTGGAGGCACCAATCACACCGGCTGCTTTGAATTAATAGGACTGATATAACATGCCATTTGAATCATTTTGATTCCACATATAAGCTGTAGGTTTCAAAAAGGTTATTAGCTTTGACATTTCTGGTTTTAAACAACAGAACAAGAGGTCCCTTTCAGTCACTCCCTGAGACGTATGTCAGAGAGCCAACCGATGGGAACGATCCCCAGGAGAGTGACTGAGTCCAGCATTTTAAAGGGCCAATGATGCTCGGTGATCTGAGATGCAGGGAGGTAAATGATTTAGCTAATTGGAAAACACAGAATGAGTATAGGGTTCACCGGACAGGTTCATCACCTACAGCTGCAAAGTGATTACGGTCATCTTTGGCCTTGTAAAATGGCGGCCACTCTGAGATCATTCATCTCAGTGATATTTTTCACGTGTACATACTCTACTGTCCTGTCAATAAAAAAAACAGCTTGTCTCAGATGAACCTATAAACTATATGGTTGTATCTGACCACTTTTAACTGAAAGTAGGTCTATTTGTGCGGCAATTATGGTCTGTGTTGAATCAAGACACAGCATCTAAGTCTGCAGGCTGGTAGTGTTAATACTACTGGGCTTCACTGTGGCAGTTGAGAAGTCTGGATCAATTGGGGATGATTTAAGTGTAAGTCTTAAGTGGTTCTGCTCCTATTTTAATAAAACATTTTTTTCCTGTCCAGGGAGATGCCAGGGTGGGCTGTAGAATCTCCATGGGTTATAATGCAAGTTTGTTAAGCTATACGGGTATAACACATATTAGAAGACTGCTTCGTTGATGCTTTTGTGTTAAGTATTTTTGCGACTACATAGGTCTGTCCCACACACCCGTGATCCAGCCCTTTACAAACTTTCAATAATACAAAGTTTAATTGGATAAAACAGATGAAATTGTCATGAGAAGTCATCAGACTGCCAGTCAATCAAAATAATGGATCTAACAGAATGCAATAAAAGCTATGATCTACTGTAGGATGCATACAATAAAATCTGGTCATCTTAGGCTTGAATTGTGGTTTGTAAGCTGCACTGGAGGCAGAAATAAAGCAAGAAGCACTCATTAAATTTAGGACAGGTATGACAAGCGTATTCCAGGCGGCTGCTGCTCGGCTCTGCATGCTTGCGTGTCTGTCTGTGTCCAGACGGCGAGTACAAAGCAACAGCAGGCTCTTTGTGGAGATGACAAGGAAGCATGAGGCATGAGGCTGGAAAATAATGGAGGAATTTAGCCTAAGGCGCTGTGCCTGCTTTGCCTACTTCTGTATAACTAGTAGATTTATCATTCAAATACATACCTTTAATAATTAACCACTGCTGACTATTAAAGGAGGACAACCAGAGCAGGTCTGGCAACAAAAGCAAGATCCTGTCATTTTTGCTACATACTATATACCTGACAGTCAAAAAAAAATAAATAAATTGACTGATATCCATGGGACAAATTACTGAAACGAACAAATGCACTCTATACTTGGAACACATTCTACTGTAGTTTCGTCGTCACATGCTGTATCTGTAAAAGCGTCTCTGTACATTCAGTGCATTCTTCTGTGTAGTGTAGTGTAAGACTGATTATTTCAGTTCATAAGATGTATATGTTCTGCTCGAATGATTAGCTCTTTTGTTTTTGATTGTAAATCATCAATGGTGTCAAATATCAAATTCAGAAGAATGATATCAACATGTTGCTATTCAAGTAATTTTTCTGCTTGTTCATCACTGTGTGCCTCTAATCTCTTCAGCCTTTCAAAAACCTACCAGAGACAAATGATCTTCCCATAGGTCTCTTAGGAAGGTGTCGATGGCCACAATGGGCACAAAGGGCTGTAGTTTAGTAGTAATTTTAGAATGATTCAAGACTGAGTAAAGATGAGGTCCAGTCTAAGTCAAGTTCAAATCCGTTCTAGACATTTCCTGTGGTTTTCACATGATAATAGAAGTACATGGCTGTACCATTGAACCCCAAGGAGTATGCAGGTGACCTGTCCTTATGTACATTTATGGATGAATTGCTTACATTTGCTCAAAGTTCTCTGATCAGAAGCTCTACTTCCTGTTACTGTGGGTGCTGTGCATTGTTCTGAACTGCAAGCCTATAGTGACAGCCCTAGATGTAAACGGGTGTCGCCAGAGAGGTACCATTAAGCATCTGTTGACCATTGTCAATGCCGGTAATAACCTGTAACGTTTAGTTCAGTCGAACGCAGACAGTATGTCGAAGTATCGACTGTGGGAAATCCCACCTAGAAGGGGTGGAGCCGAATCTATAACGGGCAAATTGATTTGCGAGTGTAGATGATTACATCTACGAGTGTAGATGATTATTAAGGTTGCTTACCTCTGCTCTTGATGTGCTGTCGAAAGCCCAGATAGCAAAGCCATCTCATCGCTGAAGAGGACAGAAATCTGCGAACACTGACAGGCTCTAGCTGTGAATCAGAGGTTTTTGGGTAACAGAATATATCGGCTGTAAAAGCCACTCTCTGCATCGGCTGGAGGGACCGGCTCGACTGCGCTCTTGTTTAAGAGGGCAGCGATCTCCCCTCGCAGGAGTGAGGCGCCTGACTGCGTAACCGGGGTCTCTAGAACACCTCGAAACCTGGGGGTTTTCCCAAACTGAATTGTGTAACCCTGCCGGATTGTTCGGAAGTCCCAGCGACCGACCTCGGGAAGCTTCCTCCAGGCCCCCAGGTATGCGGTCAGGGGTGCTACGACGGACGTGCCGATGGAAATAATGGTGGGACAGCACGGATGCGGACTTGGTGGCGGAAGTCAGTGGAGAATAGGGGGCTGGTGCCTCCAACTCCACGAACTGGGCCTTCGGAGCTCGTGCCAGTGTCGGGGTCTTCGTCAAAGTATGAGGAAGAGGTACCCCCGATGGGTGGGCAGACGAGTCCGTTTCTTTAACACATCAGGTGCCGCCACTCCGAGGGGCGGCAGCGAGGTGCGTGTGGTGGCCTCCCCTCCCTCCAGGGGGAGTGGTCGATGGACTGACCCCGAAAGATCTTCCCGAGTTGTCATCCTCAGGGGCGCGTCTTATGTGAAGAAGCTTCTGTCTGTTTCTGAGAACCCTCTGAGGATGACTGTGCCCGACGCCGTGCAAGGGCCCTTCTCGGGCTCTTGGCCGGAGGTTTGGGCCGTGGCGAGGGGCACTCTTTTTGGCGTCTCGCAGGCGGAGAGGGTTAGAACTAGAACTGCGCTTGTTACGGCGTGGAACCATCGGCTCGCCCAGACCGATTGTGGAGACCTTCAACGCAAAGTCATCCACGGCGACACCAAAGAGGCCATCTGTCGAAATATGTGCGTCAAGGAACCGCGTACGGTTCTCATTAAGCACTGTTCCAACCAGAGATGGCATTCCTGGACCACTAAGGTGGACATTGTGCGGCCTATACTCTGCGCTGCAGATTTCGTAGCCTAAAAGGCGAGATCTGTAGCCAAGCATAAGTCTTGTAAAGACCAGACGGGACACACTTCCGGCGCTCGGGGATGACACGAGGGTCTACCTGACGTCATTTCCCCTGCGTTGCCAGCTGAAGCCTCGGAGGAGCTAGCCCGAGTTAGCTTGGCACCAGAAGCCGAAGCCTCGCGTCCTCTTCCTCGAAAAAGGACCTCCTGTACTTCAGAGTGCATTTCGGCAGAGCATTGAAGTACAAACACTCTCGCCTCACGAGCGCAGCACAGGCGTGCTTGAAGCCCAAGCATGCCACACACTTCTCGTGAACATTCTTCTACGAGATAAATCCATCGCAGCCAGGAGAGATGCAGATTTTGCCCATCGTTGGGAAAAGCAGACGTGATAGGACAGAAATCTGCGAACACTGACAGGCTCTAGCTGTGAATCAGAGGTTTTTGGGTAACAGAATGTATCGGCTGTAAAAGCCACTCTCTGCATCGGCTTCCATCACAGGTTGGGGCGCAGTGTGCGGTTCCCATCGAGCGTCCAGCTCCTGGACCAGATGTACATCTCGATGGCATATCACCCGTCTCAAGCTAGCTGCAGTGATACTTGCGTTGCGGTGCTTCCACCCGCTCATGCAGCGGTGTCACGTGCTTGTCAGGACGGACAGCACAACGGTGGTTGCTTACATCAACTCTCAAGGAGGTGTTCGCTCCCACCACCTGCACTACCTCACCCAACGATTGCTCCTGTGGAGTCAGAGCAGACGCTTATTTGAAAGGTCATGGAGGACAAGCACAAACCGCTTCTTGTTGCGCCCATGTGGCCCGACAAAGCACGGTTCACAGAACTCTCGTTGCTTGTGACAGTCCCTCCTTGGGACTGGACCTCCTGACTCAGGGTGGAAGATACAGGCACCTGCGGCCGGACTTATGGGCCCTACATGTATGGCATATCCGGCCTCTGTGGTCTTCCACCTGCGGTGATGAGGATTCTCGAGCACGCATTTGCACCATCCACTAGAGTGTGCTACACAGGGAAGTGGGGTCAGTTTGTCAAATGGTGCTCTTCCCACCGGGAAGATCCAAGGACTTGTCCTATTGGTATGCTGACCTTCCTCCAGGAAGGGTTTGATCGGGGACTGTCCCCTTTGTCCTTGAATGTCTATGTTGCAGCGATCTCCTTGTTCGACCCGTAGGTTCCCTTCGAACCTACATGTCGAAGGGATATCGGTTGGTAGCCGCGAACAGGCGCTGAGATTTCTCCAAGGGGCCAGACGGCTACGTCCATCTAGGCCCCCCTCTTTACCCTCTTAGGACCTCTCCACCATCCTACACGAACTGAGGATGCCCCCTTTCGAGCCCTTGGCCTCTACAGACCTTAATGCTCTCTCTTTAGAGACGGCCCTTCTGTTAGCCTTGGCGTCTATCAAGAGGGTCTACCGCCGACGAAACCTGCCTGGAATTCGGCCCTGAGGACTCCCTCGTGAGAATCAGGCCCAGGCCCGGATTTATCCCCTAAGGGGCAGAAGGAGTTCCCAGCCATGCGCCTTGACTAACACCTAACCTTCACAGCGTAGAGTCGGCCTGACTGGATGGACTCGGTGCATGGGGCTTTACAAGGGGTTCCCACAGTCGATACTTTGACATACTGTCTGTGTTCGACTGATAGGGAACGTCTAGGTTACTTTCGTAACCCCCGTTCCCTGAAGGAGGGAACGCAGACAGCATGTCGAAGTATCGACTGTGGGAAATCCCACCTGGAAGGGGTGGAGCCGAATCTTATAATCTATAATCTCTTAATCAACTAGTGTAGATGATTAAGAGATTAATCAGCTGCTCTATAAGAGCAGACCGTAGCTCTACACTTATCCTGCTTCTTACGAGGAGCTGAACCTACTCACCTCTACGGCACCTCATATTCAGCTGACTCAAGGTGCATGGCAAGGGAATGTCTGCGTTCCCTCCTTCAGGGAACGGGGGTTACGAAAGTAACCTAGACGTTCTTTTTAAACAAGATAGCTTCATCAGTTTTTTTTGGTTTGTTTTGAAGGATAAAGACGTACATACAGTTGGTTCAATTACCTACAGACAGACAGCAGAAAAAACATCGCAAGTCCAGTCTCGAGACTCTCTCTCAAGGTTTAATTATTAGAAAAGTAAAATTGAAATCTTTAATGTGCTGAAATCTAAAATTCCTAAGTCTTAGTATACAGGACAGAAACAAAGAGCATTGTTTCCACATGATCATTTACTGCTGTACTGAATGTATGAATAAAATACGAGGTGTTAAGTCAGATGATGGCTCTACAGCATCTGTCAGACATAGAGTTGAAATAATACATTCAGCCTCTCTCTGCTCTGTGGTAGGACGCTAGCAGGGGACATTTTGAAAGCTTTGAAGCACTCATCAAACTTTCTCCAATTACTCCTCTGTGCTTCTGTTTTGAAGGTGATTGTAGACTAATACAAAGTTAAATTAGAGCTAAACAAATCAGAACTTGATCTGGAATGTGAAAACTAGAGTAAACTTGAGCAAATATTACAAACAGAAGTAAAAAAAAATCCATTGATTTGTTTTCTGTGGCTTAGTTAGGGGATTGTGATAATCCATCTTAAATGCCTCTTTTTATTAGAGTATCTGCTACTTTCATATATGAAACTATAGGAGACATAAGAGTCAGCCAGAAGGAGAGATGTCAAGCCTTCCCTACCTAAGCCATCTCTGGTACCCTCTTGGGACTTAACTGTAGTCCTGCTAGGTGTTCCAGCCCTTGGAGTCAATAGAGCTTAAGTTCCTGTCTCTTACGACAACACCCCTGTCCGCCTTGGCCCTGATTAAGAGGATAGGGGATCTCCAGGCACTCTCTCCCGACGAAACCTGCCTGGAATTTGGATCTGCCACTCTCTGGGGTAGTTCTGGCTGATTCAGAGCTAGAGCAAATGCTCTCTAGGGCTGCGAAGGTGATTGGATTGAAGGTGCCTGTGCTCTCTTACACGGCTCCTCTGCACCTGATTCGTTTCTGAGAGGGGACCCAGTTTTCTGTGTACATTCAGTGTCTTTCTCCCCTGATATGCATAAAGAGTTGACTAAATTCTGGCTGGCTCTCCTGTCTGCTCAGGGTCTCAGCTCCTCCCCCTTCATTACCATGATTGAGGGTGCTTCTAGAGGATAAGCCAGCATTTCAAGAGTGGACCAGGCTGCGTTTGGGCATTTGATCCCTTCACAGGTCATCTCCTTTCTCTGGATGGAGCGGAACTCGCAGAGCATGAGGGCACGTCTTTTGGCAGAATGCGCCTGAGCTTTGCTGTATGCCTACGAGACGGTGACGGTCCAGACAAGTGGTCTATCTGAAACATTTTCAGAGGCTCCTGGGCCATATGGCAGCCACAGCCTCGGCGATTCCACTCAGGCTCTTGCATATGCCACCATTTTTGCTATGGCTTCGCTCTTGACTTCTGAGATGGGCATGACTCTGAGGTTGATTGCGTCTGTCAATGACAGCTTGCTGTCGCCTCGGGGTCTGTGTTCTTCCTTTATGCAAGTGTGACTGTGGGTGGAGGACGATCCGCAAGGTTGTGACGCCTCCTTGACAGGATGGGGTTCCCAGCAGGTGTCTGGGTCCTGGACTTGACGTCAAGTCCACCAGCACATCAACCTTTCTTGAGCTGGCTGCAGTAATCCTGGCATTCTGGAGCTTGCAGGGTGTAGCTTTTTTCCTCAGATTATAGCTTATAGGTTCTGTTTATAGCTGTTTATATACCAAGCCAGTTATTGAAATTGTCAACTACACCTGCACAATGTTTTGATTATTGGCCCATTGAAGCTGTTTTACAGCTCAATTCAATTAAATTCAGATTACTTTAAGATGGTCTGTTAAATGTTACGTGTTGTAACAGTTCTGTCACTTCTTTTATTTGATACTCTCAATGTAGTACAGCATAAATGGGGAGAAAAGAATTAGTAGAGCGGGATGTTTTTTGTTCTCTACAATGATGGCTTCCAAAGGAAGATGTTTGGAAGGAACTTAGTTTGAGGAACCTGCTGCTTTTCTCTCTCAGCGGAGACAATACACACCTCCACAAGCTTCTCCAAACCCTCTGAAGGACAATGCGGAAGAGGCTCTTTTTTCTCCTTACCCAATGTGACAAATAAAGGCTACTACTACTAGATAACTCAAAAGTAAGTGAATAACCATTGTATATATGTAAATATACGTTTGTCAAAGTATGTTTCATAACACGCGCAGAGAAGTACCTGTTAGATCAAACATCTGATTGATTTTAGGAAACACTAAAAGGATGTTTATTTTAGAATTAAGTTTTGAATTATATAAGTTGTTTTGATTTTGTGTTTTGAATTAAAAAAACTTTAATTGTGCAGATAGAAGCCGGCACGGTTGGCAGTGGGTAGCACTGTTTGCATGTTTTTGCATGTTCTCCCCGTGCTTGCGTGGGTTTCCTCCAAAATCCCCAAAAGATGCTTCAGGTTAATCGAATAATCTAAATTCTGCTTAGGTGTGAATGTGTGAGTGAACGTGACTGTAGCCCTGCGATGGACTGGCAAACTGTCCAGGGTGTACCCCAGCCTCTCACCAAAAGTGAGTTGGAGATAGACAGCAGCAGACCCCCAAGACCCCAAAATGGAACAAGAGGGTATGAAGATGAATGAATGAATGTGCAGAGAAAATTAGCATGATCAGCTGATAAAAGTCAGGTTGCTGAAGGTGCTGAACCCACTACCGAACTCTGCTAGTCTTGTACACATGAAATCAAGAGTCGAGGGCAGTGGGGAGGGTCCACAGGACAAGGGCACTATGACCGTGGTATTGTGCACCCTTCGTCGTTGCTGCAACACTCTGAAGAGGCGACAGAATCCACCCTCAGATTATAGTACCTGGGAAAGGTGAAGTCCAATTTACAGCTTGACAAATGTTTGCCAGCATGGTCCTGTTTTTAGAGGCGACAGCGTTTCTAGTGGAGTGGGCCCTCAATTATGAGGGCACAGGATGCAACATGCTGTATAGGCAAGGCTGATGGCCTTCACTAACCAGTGTGCCAGCCTTTGCTTGGAGCCTTTCCCTTCGACTGGCCTCCAAAACAGACAAAGAGCTGCTCTGGCTTACTCAAGGCACAAGTGTGATCAACATAGAGGCAAAGTCTCTTACAGGACAGGCAGGTACAGGGTTTGATGTGCCTCATCCAAAGGCAGAACTTGCAGGTTCATCACATGGTCCCGGAAGGGAAGGGGGGTGGGGGTGTGGGTCCGGCTCTGAGGTCCGGGCCCCTGATCATGTCTTTCGGCAGAAGGCGGACTAGCCCATCAGGTAGCTTTAGAAGGGGGGGGGGGGTCTGGCCTGAGGCAGAGCTTACATCACACCTGGGTCACAGAAGACTAGATATGACACATGGGACTATTGTCTGCTGCTTGCTACTTATGTATTAAGTCTCCTGCCCTAGGCACTTCATACTACATTTACTTATTTATTTACTATGTGTGTCTCCGTTCAGTTCTGATCAGATTGTAATTGCGAGTTCATTAACTGCATGATTGCATATTTATTTATGTATACATGTGTGTAGTTATGTACAAACTGTGAAAACTGTGCAGCACAAACTGTAAAAAGCTAATGTGGTATGTTCAGGTAGGTGTTCTTCCCATTGCTGAATCTTTCCTCCTCACCCCCCTCATTAACTCCTCCCTTTCCTTTCAACACCCTCTTGTCCTGATGTAATTAATGCAATGAAAAAAAAAGTAATTACATAAATTTACAGCTTCCATCCAGAGGAGGAAACACCACACCAGGTGCTCATTCCCCTGGGGATAACAAAACTGTCCAGCTCAAACGAAGCATCTACCCCACCCCCAAGAAGATGTTTGTGCTTAATGTTACCTTGTTACACTCTAACAGACTGGTGTAAGAACAAATTTTACATTTATTAAATGTGACAGCTGTTCACGGTGGCTAAACATTTTTGTAAATATTATGATCATATTTTTGCCTTCTGTAGCTATTGAACAAAATGACTGATAGTAGTGAATTATAATTAGCAAATATAATAACTGTTAATATATCAAGCATTTGTGTGCAGTATTGATGATTTCTGTAACTGTTAGAAGCTTGTAGTTGGAGTATGGTCAAAAGCATGGCCCACCACTGGAAAAAATAAAGTTCCATGTATAAATATACAGTATTTGTGCATTGCTCAAGTAAGATAATAATCATATGATATTATTTTCCAATCCAGGTATTTGAAAAACATGCTGATTTATTGGCTGTGGGAAAAAATTGATATCCTTGCTCTATGTCTATCCTCATTATAGACCTTTAGTTTTAATATGTTCAGTAACCGCATCTTTCTTCTCTTGGGTCCTTGTTCTGGGTAACAAGTATGATTCTTGCCATAATGAAACTGTGCAGTGTAGTGTTCATTAAGAATAAAGGCTGACACATCACAGACAGTGTCTTCCTGAGCCCTGAGTCATTTACAGAAGAGAATATATCATGCACGGAAATCTGGAGCCATTCTGTCAGAAGAGCGCGTGATGGTTTTTTGTCACCACTCTGCCTCTAATTGTGTGTGACGTTTATAAAGCGCTCAGACTTGATTCCTCTTCATTTCCGCTTCCTCTCACCATCTGCTGAGCTGCATGACTGCCGAGATCTGTTTGAAGACCCCATGAAGATATAATTGTTCCCCCTTAGATGCAAAACAAAGAGCAATCAGACTGTGTGTTTATTTTTCATTTCCATGCATATTTTATCATGGCAGATGCTGGGAGGACTCTATCTGGAAATGACTTCTGCCCTGCAAATGACAGATAAAGATTGCAAAGCATTATCACTTTCTAATGTTTCCACAGGAAAATTATATTCTCACACATCCTTGTGTTTAATGGCGGATAGATAGGCATGAACTGTCCATGCCTGAAAAGATGCTTTAATTTGAAATAGCTTCAGTAGTGTGAGAAGCTCTTGTGATCTCTTCTAACCTGAATCTCTGTTCCAGCCTGTGCCTGTTTACCTCGAGTCGAGTTTGGGTCTGGTGTACCTGGCTCCCTCTTGCTCTGGTTCCTTTCGAGACTCTTTTTGATTTCCTCTGAAGTTTGGTGGCTGTCAGAATGGGAGGGCTCACCATTGCCTCCTCCTCGTTTCTCCCTGAGTGCCTGTGCTCGTCTTCGGAACATTTATTTTGTTCACATTTTTCTAGCCTGTGGCTTGTGGATATTTTTTTACCTATTGCTATGGACAATAAATCAATTGAGCAGTAACTACCCTGCAACGGTCATCTACCCGGTCATCTCTCTGCATCATGCACACAACAACAGAAAGTGTCTCGAGTATTCATTAAGTGAGTGCTGGACAGCACATACAGGTCAAATACATATGACAATATATGTGTACTATAGTGGCATCACAACCCAAAATTTGATTGATTTATTTCCCAGTCTTTTCTTAGTTTGAGACCACATCAAAATAAATAAAACATTTAAAGCATATGCAATTCTAGTCCATAAGACCACAATTCCCCGTCAAAGCATAACAGATCCATTGGCCAGCAGCTGATTTATGAAGGAGCTTTTTAACAGCTAGAATGACTTTGACTTTTGACATAGGGTTTACCAAAACTGAGCTGAGTCCATGGCTCTGTTTGGATATTGTGGGCTTAGTCCATCTTGTGTGAAATGAACATCTTTTGGGAGGAGTCTATCTGGAGCCACACCCACTTCAATTTTTCCATCAACCCTCTTTCATATAAGCCGGTCCTTCCTCTTTTTCCCTGACAGTCTGAATCAGCTTCATCGCTCCCACGTACCTCCCCTTCACCTCTCAAGGGGGTCTACGTAGATGCATTTGAGCAAGACAGCAAGCCTGCACATCCATACCCGCCACAGACGCTTATGAACTTAAAGCAGGTCCAGGTATTCGAACTCCTTAAAGAGTTTTGAAGATGACTGTATGTGTCTGACTGCTCAGAAACTGAGACACTTGTGAAGAGTGGGGAATATTTAAAGGCACTATGATTCAAAACAGCTTTTGAGCAACAATATCACACAGAGCTGAGGCAAATAAAAATCCAGAAACTAAACTATCAATATGAGTCATCTAACATAATGTTCATAAAGTCAATGATAGTTCCCTTTCAGTTGGTCACTATGATGTATCGTCATAATGATTAGTGTGGGAATGATCCTTGTAAAGAGCCAATGATGTACGTATCATTGTGGAGGTGTTGGTCATTTGTTCATCAATCAGCAAGGTATATAACTTCAGTAGAACCTACCCTCATTCTGTCTTTATCTTTGATGGTAATGCTAAAAATGTTTTCTCAGCTCATACTTCTTTGTCCTCAAGAAATATGGTGTGTTGCGATCAATCTTGGATTTGAGGTGTCTGAATCAAATGTGACTCAAGATGGCTCGTGATGTGTTGCTGCCTGCAGCGTCTGTCACCATGGTTTCGATGTTTTATTACTTTTACCTGCCTTTCCGCTCTCCTCTGGTCTGCACTGGCTACCGAGGATGTGGTGGTGTCTCATAGGATCTCGTACTATCGCCAAACCTTACTAGATCTAAGATTTTGTTTCTCGGAACTGACTGGTGCCCTTGACAACTCCTTACCTTGTCTAAGACAGGTGTCAACGTGAACTTTCTATGGTTTGGGCATTACTCTTGCTCCATAGCTGATCCGGCCTGAGCGCACGAGAGGCTGGCTTTGTGATTGTGATCTCCACAACCAGAACGGCGACCTGCGCTCTTCGCTGCTGCACCAGAGTTCTGCATCGCCAGTGCCGTCCTGTGAATTTGATTCCTGTGTCTACTCATCCTCCAAGCACATCTGATGTGATGTCGGCCTCATGAATGTTAAATCAGTCATAAACAAAACTGATGTTTTAAATCTTCATTTAACTGAAATAAACCTAGACTTCTTTTTATTAACGGGTACATGTATCTTAGATCTCAGCCCCATGACAGAGCTCCTGCCTGAGAACTGTTCATTCAACAGTCCTCGCTCAGATTGACAGGTTGGGGTGTAGCTGCTATTTTTAAATCTCATTATGTATGTAAACGCACCTCTTTTAGGTCATTTGCATCTTTTGAACTGTTGGCATTTGTCCTCCGTTCGCTCCTGTGCTTTGTGTGGTCATGTACCGCCCACTAGTGATGCGCGGGTTAACCTGTTGGTAACCTGTTGGTTTGGGGCAGGTAAAGAAAATTTCCCTTTATTTGCGGGGCGGGTTGGGGCCCAAATTAAAAAAATTCCATGTTTGTTGCATGCAATTATATGATTGTGAAGACATTGCTGAGAGAGACGAAGTTCTTCTGGGACAGAGAGAACATTCTTCCAGTAGTCGCAGTCGCCTTCCCTGCACTTGCAGAGGTGTCAAAAATTATTCTCTATATTTCAGCCACAAGTGCATCAAGCGACCGCACATTCAGCTCTGCTGAACGGGTGCTGGAGTCCAGGAGAAATAGATTAAAACCTGGTACAGTGGATGCCTTTCTTTTTTTCCACAGCGAACGTAAAAATGAGACTGTGTGATAAATGATAAAAAAATGTTTAGCCTAGATTACAAACGCTGCTTTGTAAATGTTTAAAACATGTATCATTATCTTGTTATGATTATGATAGAATGATAAATCAGTTCATATTGTCAGTTTACAGGGCGATGTTTCAGGCTGAAATAAATGCTGTTTTCATTTGAATTACAATGCCTGGTATGTCTGTTTAATGGTTGCGGGTGCGGTGCAGGTTATAAAAACGATACATTGGTGCAGGGCAGGCTGAGGCGGGCCAAATAATTTCATAAAAGCGGGGCCTGTGGGTTGGAAAAATATCTGACCTGCGCATCACTACCACCCATCAGGTTTCAATGCTGCCTTTATTCAGGATTTTACAGAATTTCGATCTGATGTTTTGGTCACTTTATTTTAAGTGGTGATTTAAATATACATGTCTGTTGTTCAGACAGCCCTATGTGGAAGAATTTAATGGGTCTTTTGTTTTCTATGGAACTAAAGCAGCATTTGATACAGCCCACTCACAATTATGGCCATATGTTAGACCTGATTTCACATCTCTTTCTCTTCACCCACTTCATTAGACTTGGGCATATCAGACCACTTTCTTTTCTCCTGAGAAGCTTGCTTACCTAACCTAAAATGCTCATCCACGCCCACAGTCAAGAAGAATAGACAGTTTTCAGAGAACTCATCCAGCATCTTTTTGAATCTTCCCAGGTCGCAGGTACACCACAACCCAGACATCCTCCTAGCTGCAAAGAATTGTTCTTTCTCGGAGAGCCTCCAAGGAGGATGTCTAGGTCCAGGGCAAAGCTACAACCTTGGATGAATGACATTTTACGGCAGATGCGGAGTGATAGTCACCAGCCGGAATGCCACTAAGTCAAGAAAGGCCTTCATCTTCTAAAAGACATTTTCAATAAACTCTTTTAAATGATCAGTTTGCAATAAGATCAGCTAAGACTTCTTATTTGTCTACACTAGTGAAGAATGAGAGTGATAAGCCCTCTATTGTTTTTTTTTTCAAACTCTATCTTCTGTTCAGCATCCTGCTACTCAAGTGACTGGCCAGTCGACTCTATCATGTGAAATGTTTGCCTCTTTTTAGGGTTTTATGGGTGTTAGGTAAGCATGCTTTGAGCCCCCTACTTTCTGAAGTTCCAGTCGCTAGATTCACTTACCTTGCTTCAAATACTAATCAGTGAGAGGATTAAGTTAGTTGAGTTTAAATTTCTGGTATTAAAAGGTTTAAATTTCTGGTATTGAAGTTTTTTTTTCCTATTTTAGCCACAGGTCGTACTCTGTACAATGGGAAGGCTGTTCCCCATCCTCTATTGCGATTGACTGTGGTGTACCGCAAGGCACTATTTTAATTGCTGCCCATTGCCAACATCCTCAATAAATATGGAGTGTCTTATCATGTTTATGCAAATGATTTGCAGCTTTATGTCCCTTGATTGAAGCTTGATTGTCAAGTGAACAGTGTTGTCAGAGCATCTTTTTTTGAACTGTGTTTGATAAGGAAAGTGAAATCTTTCTTTGATAAAAACACATCTGGCCCAGGAAGAAACGATTATATGCATCTCCCCCAGTGAGAACTTTTAACACTAGGCTCTGTGCAAGGTCAGGGAGGACGAACTCAGTTTCCCAACAGTGCAGGATTCAGAACTTCATTGCTTGTGACAGTTCCTCCATGGCAGATTTCCATGAGACAAGACCTGCTCACTTAGAAAGGGGCTTCAGGCACCCATTGCTGGTTGTGAAGAACCAGAACCTATGCCACATCCGCCTGTGTTGGACTGGTAGCTCGTTTCCGGTAGCTCAGACCTTGATCATCAGATACCAGATCATGCGCTAATACCCCAGCTTCCTCCTGCTTCGCTGGTACATTCATTCTATAGGGTCGGAGATTTACAGGCAGTGTCTGTCGACAAGTCCTTCCTGGAATTTGGGCCTGAGGCAGAACACAGATGGAGTACAAACTATATTTCTTGACAGTATATAGTTTTCACTGTGGGTTGCAGAGAACGGTTCTTTTTACCGAAGTGAGGCATCACTTGTGGGACCGGGAAAATGTTTAGATGCAGGGGGCACACTGGCTAGGATTGTAAATCCTGGGCTCAACTCGGAAGCCAAGCCAACAGTAGAGATCACACACCAAAAGCAACACACTATGAGAAGCCCACTGGATCTGAGGGTTAAGCGAAGCAGAGGTAAGAAGACCAACTAACTCACAAAGCAGATGATAAAAAAGGCCAGCAAGGGTGTCCAGGAAGTAACCCAGGAGAACAACAGTTACGACGGACCATGGAACTAGGAATTTTTACAGGAAACTTTGAAGACTTTGATTAGAAGATGGTTGTAGGTGATCTTAATTTTATGTTGTGAGCAGAGTTGCTCAGCAGGCTCTAACAGCAAGCAAGATTTGTTCATTTGCACACTCAAAAATGTATTCAAGCTAATTTTGCACTAATTAGACTTACACTACACTAAAACTACAAAACTGTAATTATCAGGCATTCAACCACAGGTCAATTTGATTCATTTAAGTGGTGTCTAGCAGACAAGTCACTATAAAAGGACTTAACAAAGAAAGGCCCTTCCCATTTCTTGCTGTCAACAATGGATCCCCATTGAAGAGAAATGTCCCAAAATCTGAGAAAGGACATTATTTCTTTCTTGATGCAACCATCTTGCAGAGACATCTTCTGATGATAAAGGTTGAAGAATATTGCTGACAAGTTCATTGCAGGTAGCTAAACAGTAGAAAGTCAAACTAAATGCCCCATGCGGCACACACTCCACATGAATTGCATGCATGGGTATTGTCCAAGATGGAAGCCTCTCCTTAAGCCTTTGCACAAAAAAGCATCCCTAGAATTTGCTCGGCCCCATGCTGAAAAAGATGAAGAGTGCGTCGTCTTCTGCACTGGAACTCGCCTGTTCACCACCAAAAAATGGGTCCTCTGTCACGGTCCAAACCTTCCACCTCTAGTTCGAGGAAGACCTCTGCACAGCTGTAGAAACAGTCATCCTCAGTGGGTTCTTGAAGAAGCGCCCCTGAGGTTGGTGAGGTTATGACCTTCTTTCAGGGTCAGTCCACCAATCCAGCTCCCCTTCGATTGGGGAAGACCACCAAACTCACCTTGCTGCCGTCCTCTAGGATAGCGGCACCCATTGTGTAAAAGAAAGAACTAATTTCCTGCATGAGAATAGTGGACTTGCATGCTCAGTGGTCTGGGGTCCATCTTCCTCAGTTTCTGACGAAGACCCTGACTTGGGTGGGGTACAGACCCATTCCCCTCATCTTACCACTTCCCAGGGTCCGTCCCTGGTGATTATGCCACCATGTCCAATTCATTGCAGCCCCACCAGGGTGACCATCGGCACGTCACAACTCATACCCCTGTCACCCAGCCTAGGAGCCTGGCAGAAGCTTCCCAGAGACTCTTAGTTGGTCATCCAGACAATCCAGCAGGGCCACACCCGTGAAAGCCCCCAGGTTTCGAGGCGTATTGTACACCCCTGTCCCCTGGATAGGCGCTTCAATTCTGCGAAAGGAGATCGCTGCCTTTTTGAAAAAAAAACAAAAAAAAAAAACAGTCAAGCCAGTTGCCAGTTCCTCCAGACGATATATAAAGTGGGCCTTACAGCCCATACTTCATGGTCCCCAAGAAATCAGGCAGGTTGCAGCTAATTCTGGACCTGAGGCATCTGAACCAATACCTTGCCAAGATTCAGTTCAAGATGCTGACGGTCCGTAGCATTCTACCGTGCATACTAGGACAGTGATTGATTCGTTACAATCGACCTGAAGTACACGTACCTCCAGGTAGTGGTGGTTCCGAGACACAGACCCTTTCTAAGGTTCTGTTTCAAGGGCCCAACATACCAGTACCAGGTATAGCCCTTGGCCCGCTCTGCCGGGTGGACAGAAGTTCGCATTCAGGATTATCTCCAAGACTCATCTATAGCTTTTCTTGCGAGTTCCAAGTTGGGCGTGGTGTTGGGGAGAGTTTCGCCTCTCTCTGACAGGTCATCGTCATCTCCTTCACAGATCCGTGTCCTTCCTGCATTTCAGGGTTCCATCTCAAACTAGTGATACTGGCACTGCTGCACTTCCACCTGCTTCTACAAGGTCATCACATGCTTGTCAGGAAGGACAGCACCACGGTTGTAGCACTACCTCAGTCAACAGCTGCTCCTCTGAAGTCTCCCAGCCTCCTCTCAGGACAGATGCGCTGGCCCACTGCGGCATATTCGTCTGTGTTGGACCCAGAGTCTCTACCACACTCCGTGCTGATGACTCAAACACACATTAGCACCCTCTACTAGAGCTTTCTATGCTGGTAAATGAGGTTGGTTTGAGTGGTGTTATTTCCACCGGAAAGATGCTAGACTTTCATCAGCTCTTCATATGCTATGTAGGCCAGTATTGAGGGTCCACAGTCTCCAAGCAGAGATTATCCCACTAGGTTGTGGAGGCAATCCAGCTTGCTTACCTGGTGTGTGACAAGCCCTGCCCTCTCCTCAGCTCTTCAAATGCTATGAAAAGAAATTAATTACTAAGTGGTGTATATGTCCCTGATGAGCAAGCCTGGGGCGACTGTGGCAAGGAAAAACTCCCTTTTGGAAGAAACCTTGAGAGGAACCGGACTCAAAGGGAAACCCATCCTCATTTGGGTAACAACAGTGTGATAAACTATGGTATAAACAGATGATATGGTAGTATGAACAGATAATGTAGTATAAACAGATGATATAATAATATAAACATGAACAGATAATATAGTATAAACAGATGATGACTGTGTTCGGTGTAGGTCCAGGGGTGCCGTAACTATCGAGCATTGTCTAGTCCACACCCAACACACTTCGAGTCCCTACCTAGGTGCTAACTTTCTGAGTATCACATACAGCCCCCTGGCTAGTTTGACCCATTCCGTTACCCCCACCCCCTCCTCCTCCTCCTCCAACTCGCTTCCTCAACTAAGGACAGTTCACGCTCTTCAGTGTTGTGCAAGGTAAGTGGGTTCGGCTCCTCAG